>NDGN011452752.1:0-10604 GCA_002564285.1 Tympanoctomys barrerae
AAACTGTCCTACTAATCGGTTTTGAAACTGTCTCATTGCTATTTGTTTCTCAATAAAAATAATTTTAAAAATAGGCTGGTGTTTTGGAAGCAGAATCTGAGACAGGGTTTTGAAGATGCATGACTTGTTGATTTATTCAGAATGAATAAAACATCTCTGAAATACCTAGGATGTTCTCCTTTCCAGGTATGGGATTGAATACATCAAAAGGATCTTGTTCATTTCTACAAGCAGGGTGGTAAGTTTGTGCTTGATTTTTAAAGACAATGTTACCAGAGTTGTGGGCTTATAGCCCCAACTTCAGGGGTCCCAGCAGACCATATTTGGCCATCCATCCCATAATGCCAATCAAGAAGAGCAGTGGTGCCACACAGGAAAGGAGCTTTAATCAACATGGCCTTACTGGGAAGCACAGGTACAAAGGCTCAATATCTGTCTCTCAGGAACGTATAGAAGCTTTGGGATTTTATATAAGAGGAGAACAAAGATAGGAGGTGGGGGGTTGTGTAACTGGGGGGTGGCCTAGCTGGCAGTTTAGGTAGCTATGGTCTAGATAACACTCTTGTGCTATTTAGCTGCTATAAATTATTGCAGCAGCAATAGAACTATATAGCGATTCTGATCAAATGAATTAAGGGAAAGATATATAACTTACAGACCATATCGATCATCTTGTTATAAAAGAGTCATAGTAAAAACAAAACCAATAATAAAATAGTAATTGACGCAAGGAAAAGAGAACTTGTTCACTACAAAGGGAAAAGCTGACACTGCCCTGATTCATGATTCTGTGTTCTGACAGCGTCACGTGTTGTATGCAAACAGAGGGATGCTACAGACGTGCAGCCTCCAACTCCGTTGTCATAGTTACTCTCTGACTTGAAAGATGCCCTCATAGAAACCAGATTGGCTGTGTTAAGTGGTGGGAAGGTACCCTGAGGGTAGCCAGATGCTTCTGCATTCTTGTCAGAGATGGCTTCTGAAATCTTTATTCAGTCAGCTCTGCCCCAAATGGAACACAGTCATTTGCATTTAGAAAATAGGAAGTCTGTTTTAATGAAGGCTATCTTTTAAAGATGAGGGGTGTATTCTTTTGTCCTAAAGTCTAAAGAAATAATACCTACAATAACAATATTTTGAAATGGACTTTGCCCCAATTTCAGTATTCATGCCTGGCTACCTCTCACTCTTTGTGTCTTCCCCTTCTTCACTCTAGCCATCCGGGAATTCCTGTCACTCTGAACACACTAAGCTTATCCTTTTGCCCGGACTGTGTACCTGCCCTTCCCAGAGCTCCCTTCCTGCGGATGGCTGCTTACTTCTGACCACTTCTGAAAAGGCTTCACTAGCACTTCACGCACCGCCACCACAACACTGTCAGCCTCCCTACCTAACTCTCATATTGCCTCACAGAGCTCCTGAATTTGTTTGGGCAGTTGCTCACTGTTTCCCCACAGGGAAGCAGGGATCTTGTCCCTTGCCCACTGCTGCCCATCTTTCCCGCACAGGATGAATGCATAATGAACATCATTGACTATATAAAAGAACTGCTGGAACTCTCAGCTGTCCATTGCCACATGAACAGGATGGTGTTGATACTCCTCCTTTTGTTAAATACATCCGTGTCTCTCCTTTTGCATCTTCTGCATCTCCTTTTCCATCAGGTGGGATTGTGCTGTGATACTGTGTAACATCCAAGACTGGATCATGAAAGGCAATACAGTATTCATCTCATCCACTTTGGGCTCTCTCCCTAGAAACACAGCTGACATGTTACATGGACCCTAAGCCATGGGAGAAGCCATAGGTAGGTGTCCTGATAGCCAGCCAAGCTGAGGTGCCTGTTCACAGCCTATACCACCTTTCATGTGTGTAGGGAAGTCTTTCCTGGGATTGAGATAATTAAAATTGGCCATCCTTAGGAATTGTGCTTATATAAAAATACACGTATTTGTGAGGTTTTTCCTGTGATTGCAAGTCAGCATTTGCCTAGACTCAGACACTTAGGGTTAATGTCATCCCAGGCACGTGAGTCAGTGAATCTTCCTCTGCAGTGGTCTTCTCAACACAGACCCAAGCCTGGTGGCAACTCCTTTTCCAGACAATCCTCATGATCCAGAAAGCCAGGTTCTGTCTCATTGTAATCAAATTCACCCCTGAAGTGACTTCGGGCTGCTCAACTGCTCCTACCGGACAGCTCTTAGGCAAGGGTGAGTGCCACCCCAGGAGCCGAACTTCCTGGCTATGCTTTCTCTGGGACCACTCTGAGAGGACTCTTTAGAGGAGCCAGTGGAGTTGTAGTGGGAGCTGGATAACAAGACCAAAGGCAGAGCCCCTTATGTGCAGCTCAGCAGTGAGCTGAGAAAATAAATTGGAAAACAAAATGCACAGAGCCCATAGCTGAGGGGAAGAAAACAGGGAGACTAGGTAGTGTTTATAGAATTGGTCAGCACAGGAATGGTGGTTAAGACTGAGATCTGCCTTTAGGCAGGCCTGAAGTTGAATGTTGAGGCTCTTGTTTACAAGCAATGTGCCCCGAGCAGTCCCTGACCTCTGAGTCTTGATTTCCTCAGTGTGCAAAGGAACTGCTCATAGACCCTGCCTCATTAAAATGTTGTTAAGAGAGAAACAAACTGTGTGTATGACAGCGAGGATACTCAGGCAGTGTGCAACTTGGACATGGGAAAGGCCATCCCACTGCCTCTAGGATGCTGTGTAAGAGCCTCGGGGCTTTTATATTCTCCCCCCCCACACACACACACACACTTCCACCTCTTGTGTCTCCGTCACCTTTGGATGACTTTTGAGCCACTAAAAGTATGGTACCTGGGACTTATCCCCTGGGAAAACCTAGTCCTCAGGCTCCCTTGGATGCCATCTGAAAGCTGACCAAAGCGCCAACTGACCGCATAACATAAAATCAGAAAATCCAGTAGTGCCCTCGGCTTCCCATGAGGAGTGGTGGAGCAGTCACATTTGCACAAAACGGCATAGACTAAAATAGGCAGTTGGAAATATTCCTGGCAGATGGTGCTAAATATAGACCCAGTGACAGATTGGCCCCACAGAATAGCTCTTCTGCTTGCTAAGAGTGTGCCAGAGCCAAGAAGCTTTGCTGCTAGCTTCTGCTTTCTGGAAGACTGTGTCCATAGCCCTGGGATCTCACCATGGTGGAGAGCAGCTAAGCTTCTGCGAAGGGAGAAACACCTGAGCGCGCCTCTAGACTCCGTGCTGAGGGTGTTCCCAAGTTCCGCAAGTGTCATAGGTTTTCTGTATATTGAAATTGTATTATGGGGCTGGGAATATAACTCAGTGGCATAAGCGCCTGTGTGACAAGCATGCAAAGTCCCAGGTTCGATCCCTGGTACTAAAAAAAAAAATTGTATTTGGAGTGTACAATACCATAAATATTGACACTAGTGAACACTGCTAGCTCAGCAGGCAGCATGACAGAGTGTAAGAGGTGGGGCTCTTTTTTCATAAGTGTGTGTCTGTGATACAGAATAGTGATGTTTGTTTGGGGAATTCGTACATGCATATTGATCATTTTCAACCCTTCCCCATCTTAAGAGACAAATGTATCTTTTCATAACTTGTAAAGACGGAGGACTCTGAACAAAGCAAATCTACTATTTGACTTCCATTTAAGGGACCTGAAGGACCTTCGCTTAATGTTGATGGTGGAGCATGCGAGTCTTGGCAAGTAAAGCTCGAGGTGGCCATGTGCTTTGATTCTACCCCTGCTGCATGTCACCCTCCCTTGGAGAGCATCCTTTCTTCCTGTGGTTTCTTTCTAGTCTACTTTGTTGTTTCCAAATTTTGGAGTTAGAATTTCTGAGCGTTTATTTTAGCTTCTGTGTGGTGCTCGTATCTTGTCCTAAAAGCGCGGACCATGTTAGCTTATGAGACATTTGTGGAGAACTATAATTCTTCTGACAATGTGCATCTTATCCCTGGACTCAGAGGCTTCTCTAGATAATTTTCTTGATAGGGGTAAAGGTAACTCATGCAGGAGAATTATCCAAATACATCCAGAGCAAGCCCTTCACGGTGCACACCTGCCCGCTTCCTCAAATCTTGTGTAGTTAGGGGAGACTAAATGCTGCGTGAGAGGCTTACCAGAGCAAGTTTATTTCTCTCTCAAATAAAGCCCCCTGGTAAGGGATGAGGAGGAACAGGGATGGACTTGTCTCAGTTCCGTATGCTAACCCAAGGACCTAGGCTGCCAGAGGGCCTGCTATTTTTCAACTTGTGGCTTTCAGGGTTGCCTGGATGTCATCGACATCCAGTAGTAGGTGGAGAAAGTACATGGAAAACCACAGTAGGAAGATTTATAGGGCAAGTCTAAAAGTGGTACATATTATTCTCCTCATGTTGGAATGGCTGGCACTTAACTCTTATGACCATACATGTCACATCAAGGAGGTCTGCATGTTAGTTACCCATATGCCTAGAGAGGAGAGGGAAGACAGGAAGTTTGGTGACCATCTAGTACTCTGTATTTATTTATTTAGTAGGTACAGTGTCTCGCTACACAGTTTAGATTTGTAGTGATCCTCCTGTCTCAGTCTCACCAGCACTGGGATTACAGGCCTCCGCCACTACTCCCAGTTTCAGTGACCAGAATGGCATGCCCAGGGATCCGGAGCCAGCACAGCTTGCGGTACTGGGGATAGAACCTGGGTCCTTGTGATTGCCAGCCAGGCACTTAGACTGCTGTAGTACTCTTTACATACACTGAAGTTCAAGAGACAATCCTGAAGGGAGAGTTTGGGGAAATTCTAGAACTTCTTCAAATTTCCTATGTAATTTCCTCTCAGTCTTCAGATTGGACTTGTTAAGACTTGTTAAGTAATTGCTTCAAATATATGTTTCTTCCTATTAATTAAATCAAACAATATCACAACTTCCCTCCAGTGGGAGTGGAGCTGATCTGTCTCTCTTAAGTTTTCTTATAAGTAGAAGAGGAATAAGAGTTTCCCTTTAAGAAAAAAATACCAATTACTCATTAAAAGAAAGCCTGAAAAGTCAGATGTGGGATTACATGCCTGTAATCCCAGCACTGGAGAGGTGGGCCAGGAGTATCATTGCAAGTTCAAGAGCAGCCTGGGCTACAAAATGAACTCAAACCAGCATGAATTATATAGCAAGACTGTCTCAAAAATACAAAAACAAAATAAAATTAAAAAGAAAGAAAGATACATAAAAAGCTTCATTTTCTCAAGGCAAGAGTGGATATTTCATTTTGCATCATTGTTGGCATTTGAATAGAAAACTGCTATGAAGATTTCCGCAACACTGTCTCAATATGTTTAATCAACAGGCTGCAAAAGAGCTTGGTAGACAAAAGGGAGATAAAAAGCAAGGAGGCATTATTTATGAATGAATCCATTCTGTAAGAACATAGAATAACTCCCCAGAGTTTTAAGTAGGAGCCATCAAATAATTTCCTTATTTGTACTAGAATAAGTTATATGCATTAATATAATAATGTGTATATGCTCATAGCATTCCTTTACCTTTATGATCATTTTAAGGACATTAAAATTTCTGCAATATTAATAGAAGTAAATCATATTGTTAGGAATTAAAATCCTAACAAAAAACTCTATTGTAATTGCAAATTGCAATAATATTATTCAGCTAACATTCTCCTGTTATGGCAAGACACAAATGTAATGAAATCTAGTATACACTCTACCCAGTGTGTACTTCTGACATGTTCTAGACTTTATTACATTTAGTTTTTGTTTTTCACTGAATGTTTTTATATAGACCAATAATTCTAAAACTTCTTTGTGTAACAGAATCACATGGACAGATAGGCTAATTCTAAGATGTAGCTATCATGATTTGTGCTGCTATGAACAGGTATACATGTGTCACTGTATTATGTCTTTAACATTCTGCAAGATACCTAAAAGAGGAACAGCTGGGTCAATTGTAATTTCTAGTTGTTTGTTCCCCCCCCCCCCAGGAACTAGACGTATGGGTAAAGAAAATGTGGCATTTACATAAAATGGAGTATTACTTTGCCACAGAGGTAAATGTAAGTCATTTGTAAAAAAAAAAAAAAGAACGCACCTTGAGACCATAATTTTCAATGAAATAAATCAGACACGCTAGCTTAAATGTTAGGTAATCTCTCTTACATGAGAAACTCAGGCATAAACAAAGAGGAAAATGAAGGAAAGATAAGCAGAAGTAAGGAGAGGGATCTTTCTCAGCTGGGAAGAGGATTAAGAGATTGAGGGAGGAGGAGAAAGAAGGGAGGGAACTGGGAGGAAGAAAGGAATTACGTGTGTATTCCAACCCCACACAAGGAATGGAAACACTGTGTGCTGCAAACATGTAGTAAAAATAAATAGGGCCGGCCAGATAGCTCAGTGGATTAAAGTGCCTGCTTTGGCTCACACAGGGGTTCAATCCCTGGGCCTGCTGTGCTGGCCCCACCCTTGGGGCATGCTGAGATGGTGATTGAGACTGGGCATGGTTGTATATGCCTGTAATCCCAGCTCTTGGGAGGCTGAAAAACAGGAAGGATCACTACAAGTCTGATCTATGTAGTGAGACTCTGTAGACCCTGTATTAAATACACAACAAAAACAAAAACAAAGTATATATATATGTATATATATGTATATATATAAATTATATATATATATAATTTTGACAGAAAAAAAAGAAAGAGCCACACAGGAAGCTTGGTATAAAACAGATTTCTGGATCTACTGAAAATAAGGGATATTATGAACAGGCTTACAAGGTGGTTTGAATGCACACCAAAAACGTACCTTACTGTCTTCACACTCCAGGATTTTGCAGGTAACAGGAATTTAGTGTATATTTGATGAATGGATATGTGAATAAATGATAAAAATAAAATAGTATATTTGCCACTAAGTTGATTACTGAGACTAAAGAACTAAAATAAAAGTTCATTAATAATGTATTGACATAAGGACAGGGGAGATGGCTCAGTGGAATAAGCACTTCCCTGGAAAGTGCAAGGGCCTGAGTTCAATCCCCGGTTCTGCAAAAATAAATAAATAATAATAATAATAATGTATTGACATAAATATTAAACAAAAAAACAAGAACAATTTAATCACCAGAAAAACTAGCATAGCAGTTCAGTTTTATTTTTATTTTTTATTTGGTACCAGGGATCAAAACTAGAACCTTGCATTCATGCTGGTTAGCTATCTTTCCATCCCTATTCAGTTTTAGTAAAGCATGTTTTTGTGTTTTCCCAATATTAAATATTTAAACTACTACTGAGATGCCAAAAAGCCATAAGTGAATAGCAAGGACATCAGTAGGGTATGTCATACTTCCAGGGAAATATGAAAATTGCACTAAAATATTTTGATGAAAACAGTAGCATTAACACAAAACCTCCTTGCTACCAGTGTTCTAGGTATCCCAGGCTAAGAACTATTTACTTGTATCAAGAACAGTTTCAAGATTATCAATTAATGATAATTTATTATTAAATGACAGATGCTTTACCAGATGTTAGACTTGCCTCCCCCCACCAAGCAAGTTTTCAGAAAGGTTCCCCGTACCCTCCTAGATACTAATAGCCCCCTGCTTTCCTCCTGCCTTGTTGGGATGCTTTTTTTTCTGCATTTTCAGAATTGTTACTTAAATATTACCACTATATTCCATTTGAGGAATGTTACTATCCCTCAAAGTTCTGTCCTAAGACCTCTCCTCTTCTTATTCCCTAGGGGCTGAGATCCATCTTAACAACTTCAAATACCATAGCTTTACATAATGCATAAATTACTGTCCCAACCCAGACCTCTCCAGCTGTTTACACAGGACCTACAAGAATATTTTATAAAACTTATGTCTAACTTTCATGAAAAAAAAAATTGGTCAGTCTTTGAATTGATTAGCACATAGCTATGTAAATCTTTAACACATCAGATAAATGCAAAGTACTTTGATAGTATATGTCAACCATTCATGAACTAATTCATGCTGATTTTCTTTCCTTAAAAATGTATAAAATAGCCCTCAAAAGCAGTATAAATATTAAATTTCAAAAGCTACCTCAAGACCAGTATCTGAATAGTGTCAGTCATGCCAGAATGGAATGTTATTTGGCCGGGCACCTGAGCACCCAATCTTTGACCGGCTACCTATGGCAGCCCCTTTCAGGTTCAGGAGAGAAAATTGCCCATGAAAGGGAAATTTCTATTTGGTACCTTAAATTCCTATCCCTTCTTTCTCCTGTCTGCTTGGGAATTAACCCTGTCGGAGCTCTACAGGGCCAGCTGATGCCAAGAGGCATTGCTCTGGTTAAAGAAAACAGGCAAATAGCCTGAATCAAAATCAAGGATGGAGACCTATTTTCCTGAGACCAACACCCAGTTCTGCTCCTTAAGTTCCTACCACTTTGATGAATGGAAACTGTGAAAGACATAAAGCTCAACAACAAACAGTAAAAAGGAAAGAGAGAATGTTTTCTCATGGCCTGAAGTAGTCGGTATACTTCATATTGCCCACATTTTATCCCGAATCTTCCTCAGTATTCCATGAATATTGACCCATTTTAGATATGCACTAGAGGGTGAGCATGTGCAGCCTTAGTCTTGCCGAAGAAACTAGAGGATGCTATACATTTTGTGATGTCTTTATTCATCAAACAAATCTTATTTTTGAGTGACTAATATGTGTCAGGCACTGTTCCGGGTGTTAAGCATATGTCAATGATAAAGAATCCTTGTCATCACAGACCTTAGTATTGTGCTGTACAAGAAAATGTATATTGAGTTCTCCTTTGGAGAGAAATAAAGCAGGGATGGTGGCTAGGGAATGCCATGCTATTACAATAACATGATCAAGATAAGGTCATGCTCCAAAACGATGGTTTGAGATGTTAATATCACATTCTCAATAACTGCTGAAAAAGCTAGAAAATCAAGGGTTTTTAAGTCCCACACAATACTTGAGCTTTCTGATGTTTTTAAACATTCTACTTAATGACAACAGAATCAGCACTCTTCTCCAGCACATATGGAACATTCTCCAGAAGAGACCACATGCTGGGCCATGAAACAAGTTTCAAAAAATTTGAAAGTTTTGAAATAATAAAAATTATGTTCTCCCAACACAATGCACTTAAATTAGAAATCAACAGAAGGAAGTTTGGGGAGTCACCAAATACAGGGAAATGAAACAAAATGCTTCTAAATAACTCATCTGTCAAAAAGTATTAGAAGGAAATTTTAAGAATATTTTGAGCTGGGCCAGGGAGATAGCTCAGCAGTCTAAAGTGCCTGCTCAGGCAAGCTTATGCAAGTGCAAGGACCTCGTTTTGATCCTCAGTACCAAATGCCATGCCAGCCCCGCCCCATGGTGGGCTGAGACAGCCACAAAAAAAAAAAGAAAAAAAGAAAAAGAAAACATTGAGCTGAGCAAAAAAAGAAAACAGCCTCTCTGAATTTATAGAATGAACCTAAAACATTGATTAGAGACAGATATTTAACTATAAGTGCCTACATTAGAACAGAAGAAAGAAAATGAATCCCTACTTAAACACATAACATAACAAATTAAAAATAGAGAAACTAACTAAACCCAAAGCAAACAAAAGGAAGGAATAATAAAGATTAGAGAAGAAAGGATAAAAACAAAAGAGAAAATTAATGAAACCAAAAGCTGATTCTTTAAAAAAGAACAAAATTCACAAATTTGTGGCTAGACTGACCAAATAATAAAAGCATACACAAATTATCAAAAAATCAAGAAAAATATCCCAGGACAATCATTATCAAACATAAAGTTAAAGGATCATAGGTGAGTGTTGACAACAACTTTGTACTAGCAAATCAGATAACATATGTAGTGAACAAATTACTATAAATAAATAAATTATTTAAACTGACTTAGGAACTAGAAAATCTGAATGAAACTAAACTAAAGAAATTAATAACATAAAATCTTCCCACAAAGAAAATTTCAGGTGCAAATGGCTTCAGGGCTGATTTTCAACAAATATTGTAAATAAAAGTAATTCCAACTGTTCATAAACTTACTTTCAGAGACAAGTAGAAAAAGGAACACTTTCAAATACATCGTATGAACCCAATATTACCAAATGTTTTAATACAAAATCAGAGAGACATTCCAAGCTAAGGAAACCAGCCTGATATCCCTCATGAGCACAGATGAAGGAGAAATCTGACAGAGAGCTGGTGAAATAGCTCAGCGGTCTAAGCTCCTGCTTGCAATGTGCAAGGACCTGGGTTTGATCCCTGGTACTATATGCCACGCAGGGCACAGAATCCTGGGAGCACTGTGCTGGCCACCAGAACTGGGCACTGTGGTGAACGCCTGCAATTCCAGTGCTGGGGAGGCTGAGATAGAAATATCGCTATGAGTCTGAACTGCATAGTGAGACCCTGTGCCAAATAAAGATTAACTTTTTAAAAATACTATATTCAAATAATTCAAAGGAGCATCTTTAACTTAGTAAGTGAAATCTCAATCTATGGTTAACTTCATGCTTAGTGGTGAAATAATCATTTCTCTGCTAAAACTAGGAATAAGTCAAATATGCACACTCTTACTCCCTTCATTCAATCTTGTAC
>NDGN011452772.1:0-11115 GCA_002564285.1 Tympanoctomys barrerae
CACCACCATGCCCAGTCTCAATCTCTGTCTCAGCATGTCCTACAACATGGCAAACCAGGGAGTGAACCCCAGCCCCTACATCTGCCTAAGCAAGTGCTTTAGGTGCTTTAGTTCACTGAGCTATCTGGCTGGCCCCCCTTTTTTATTTTAAAAAAATGTTTTGAGACAGGATCTCACTAAATCATTAAATTGCTTATGCTGGCTCAAATGTGTAATCCTCTTGCCTCAGTGTCCCAGAGTGTGTGTGTCACCATACTCACATGGAAATGTTCTAAATCTTGATCCAGGTGGACAATATGGTGCTCTGTGTGTGTGTACACTGACCTTATTTGCTTAAGGCTTATGCATTTTCCCATAGTCCACTTGTACCACAGTAAAAAAGTAGATTCTGGGCTCAGAGGTTATAGCTCAGTGGTACAGCACTTGCCTGGCATGTGTGAGGCCCTGGGTTGATTTCCAGTGCTACAAAAAGTAAAGCAGATTTCAACTTCCTGCTGTAACTGCATTTGGGATCTTCCAAGTTTCTGATCTCCCACAGCCCTATGTACCAAGACCTTGACATTTGGGAAGACAGGGCCAGGCTGTTGGTCCTAGCCACACCTCCACTTCCTCAGTCAATGAGTTAATTTGCATGCCCTTTTGTGCTCCTTCAGTCCTCAGTCCTGTGGCCCTGAGCACCCAAGGCATAGCCCAGCAGAACATCTCCCTGCCTGCCTCTTTGCCTCTGGTCATGCCCTGTCCTCTGTGCCTGGTCCTCCTGCTGATGGGAGTCTTCTTGGCAGGTGAGCCCTCCCATGGCTGGGCTGGCCTTGGGGTGGAGTGGGGGATTGCACTGACCTGAGAATGTCTGTGGGAAGAAGTGAGTCAATGAATACAAGCAAGTCCTGGGAGAGGGACTGAATTAGAGGGAGACCTGGCTCAAGGCAGCTCTTAGGGCAAGTCACTTCTCTTGGTTTCTTCATTTGATAATGAAAAGGTCACTAAGGTCCCTTTAGACTCACCCTTGGAGTATTTAAGGAAAACAGAGCCTAAAACCTTAATTTTTCTCAGGGGAAACTCTCCTGGGCTGGTCCCTATTCCACAGGCCTCAAAGGCAACCTACCTCCAAGAAAGCTCCCAGTGGCAGTGGCCTAGCACTAACCTGACGGGTAGAGTCTCTGATCGTTGCTGAAGAGGAAGCACCTGGGATTTGGGAGCCTATAGTCAGCATTTGTAAGAGTCATGAAACTCAGGGGGAAAAGGTTTGCAGAGAGAGGGAAGTGGGCAATGGGAGCACCTTGGGTAAGAGTCCTATGCTCAAGTGAACATGGCTTCTTGGGGACCCGGCACTAGTGGTGATATAGTGGTAACTAACTTCAAAGCCCTCATTCACAAAGGGGAATGGAGGCCTAGAGAGGGTAAGCTAAGTCACATGGAATCAGGCTTCCTGTGCTCTATCTAATGCCAATCCCATGGCATGGGGCTATGGAAGTGGGCATCTCCTTGTAGTTTGACCAAACCTTCCTAGGAAGGGGTAGGAGTTAAGGGATCCAGGCCTGGTCTCAGTGGCCTGTATCTCTCAGTCTCCCAGCCAGCCCTGGCCCAGCCGGATGCACTGCTGGTCTTCCCAGGCCAAGCTGCTCAACTCTCCTGCACACTCATCCCCCAGCATGCCAACATTGCAGACTATGGAGTGTCCTGGTACCAGCAGCGGGCAGGTAGTGCCCCTCGGTACCTTCTCTACTACCATTCGGAGGAGGATTTCCACCGGCCTGATGATACCCCTGATCGATTCTCAGCTGCCAAGGATGTGGCCCACAATGCATGTATCCTCACCATCAGCCCAGTGCAGCCTGAGGATGACGCTGATTACTACTGCTCTGTTGGCTACAGCTCTGATCCCTAGGGGTGGAGTGTTGGATGAATGCCTCCTCCTGCCTATTTCTGCACCTGAACTTGGATACCCCTCTCCCTCTGATCCTTGCTTTCTTTCTCTGTACAATGGATTAATAAAATTCAATATTACTATGAAGGGCATGAATTCTTGGCCAAAAATGTGACTGTAATTGGTCTGGGAGTGTGTGTAGGATCGTTGCTGAAGAGGAAGCACCTGAGATGCTTGGGGAGTGGCCTAGCCTTGCCCCTGTCCCCAGGGGTTCAGCCTCGTAGCCTGGTGGCCTGGCCTTCCGGTGACCTGAAGCACTAGAGGGGGAGAAAAAGGAACCACCCATTATTGTCCCCAGTTGTGCATGATTGATTGTGGTCCAACGCTCACACAATCTGGGGAGGCTGGTCCCCACAAAGCCAAGGCTGATGGCTTGTGGAGGGGCAGCCCCTGCCTCCCACCTGGAGTCTCTGCAAAAGGTCCCATGGGTCACATAGAGCCGGGAGGTGAGGTGTGTAGGTGGCATGGGGCGTGAAGGGAACCGAGAGGCACCTGAGGCCAAGACAGAGGGTGCGCGAGGGAGACGGATAAATGCCTGGGGAGCATCCCACCCCACCGGTGTGTTTTATTGGTCTCCAGTGATTAGGTTGATGTCTCTTTGTGGGGGAAGCGTTCTCAACAGGCTGGGTGGCCACAGCTGAGCTGCTATGCGCTGAGGGGTAGAGAAATGGATGAAACGGCAAGTCTTGCCATCAGAGGTAGAGCTGTGCGGCACTGGAGCGTGCAAAATATTCCCAGCCTGGGTTGGAGGGGTACCTGAGTGGTAGAGCACTTGCCTCGTTGGCAGAAAGTCCTGGAATAGATCCCCAGCAGCATCAAAATAAAACAAGCACATCTCTCTTCCTTTCTGGTGCCCGCAAGAGGCCCCTCACATGTGGAGGTTAGCACCCAGAGGCATACAAACTAGAGGCTCCAGGGTGCTGACTAGGGTCCCAGCCACACCTCCCAATCTGGGAGTGGGCAGGGGAGAGAGGACCAGGGCTACTCTTGAATGAGGGAGAATTCAAACAGGACTTCTTTGTTGAGAACTTTGAGGATTCCTTCCTCTTCTGAAAACCTAAGACTCCTGGGTGGCCCCTGTCTCACACGTAGGCAGAGACAGCAAGTTCCTGTGGTCTAGACAGGCCCAGTTTTCCTGGCAGGTTTTTCTTCTGCATTCCGGCCAATAGCTGCCGAGGTCTGTTTTCTCCACGGCCAGTCGCACTCTTTTCATTAGAGAGACTTTTCTGATTCGGGTGCCCTCGCCCTAGCTTCTGGGTAGTTTGCGAGCCCTCCAGCTTGACACGGTAGGACCACCGAGATGCCAGGACCTCCACGCGGCCTAGAGCGGTCCCGGAAGTGCCCGCGGGCTGGGGGCGGGACTCCAGGTTCTCCGGCTGCCGCGGGCTTTGCGTCAACTGCAGGCGAAGGGGGAGGCCGAGACGACCGCGGGTTGGAGCAGCTTAGGTGCCGCCCCGCCCCGCCCGCGTGCGGCCCCGCCCCAGCACAGGTGCACCGCCCCGCCCCACCTCAGGTGAGTGGCAGCAAGTCTGCCAGTGTGACCTGAGCACATCTGACCACTTGTCCCTCCGGTACCCCTCGTAGGGGTGTCCTCAGTTGGTGGGAAGACTGTAGCGACGTCGCGTCGCCATCAGGGCAGCATGTGCAGCTCTGCGGCTGCTCTCGTGTCTCTAGCAGGGAGACCCTGACTACACTAAGGGTTTGCCAGTGCGTGGACTGTGGGGGTGGGGTGGGGTGGTGGCACCCTGGAAGATGGGTGACTGATGCAGGAAGAGCTGGAGAAGGCCCCGAGAGAGAAAGAAACGTGGGGTTCCACACCTGTGGATTTTTCGTCCAAAAACATAGAACGCATTGGCGCAGATTGAATGATTGCCAACTTTTTATCCCTAATGGAGATTGAATTGTGTCGGGGCTATTACATACTGGGAATGGCAAATCTGCAAGGAGAGAGCATGGGAAATACCCGGATGTAACAGGTGGGTGGAGAAGATTTGCAATCCACACATACCAAGAAGGAGGGTCAGAGTGCATGGAGATTGAGAAGAAAACTTTCAGAAACCAAGGGAATAAAGTGGGGGCAGGGAGGAGGAGCTGTAGGGGCAAACTCAAAACTTGCGACATCCAGGTAGGCAGCGTGAAGTATTGAAAAATGGGACTGTGTGACGTCTTCCAGTTTTTTTTTAAGACACCAGAAACTTCCTGCGTTATAAATATTGGCAACTAAGGAAAAACTCAACTCTTTGAGAGCCAAACCAAACGTGTCTATGTGGCAGTATCCCCAGGCTGCCAGCTTGCAGTTTCTAAAATGTCGGGTGTGGAAAAGGAGGTATTAGTGAGTAATGCCAGATAGGGTGGGAAGGTGAGGACCCGGAAGAAAGGGAGTTGGCAATAAGGAGGTCATCAGATGCCAGCACTGCATGCTAAGATCCCAGCTGAAATTGGAAACTTGAAATCTGTCTTGGTGCTGTGCATAGCATTGATTTTGCTGGCCAACATCTCACATCTTAGGAGGAATTGGCAGAGAAGGTTAGGAGTCAGCAACTGATGGCCACCGGACAGGTAGGTGTGAGGAGAGTGATGCTGGTAGGCAAGTTGAAGAGACACCCATAGTTGGACCTACTAAGGGGAGAGGGTGTAAACCAGACAAAGAAGGGATGGAACTAGAAGAGGAGAACCTGGGTGAAAATGGAAGTTTACTGGACTAGAGGTTGAAAAGCACAGGCTGAGCTGGGTATGGTGGTGCACAACTGTAATTCTAGCACTTTGGGAGGCTGAGGCAGGAGGATCACTGTGAGTTTAAAGCCAGCCTGGGCTACATAGTGAGTTCAAGGACATCCTAAACTACACAAGCAGACCATGTTCAAATAAGTATACAATATGCTCATGAAGTTCTAGTGCTGCCCAATGCATAATAGGTACTCAAACATGAGGGGTTGTTACTGTCATCATATCACTTGAGGATTTCTTTATCTGGCACAGAATTTTCTGAATGGATTTCTAATGACCTTCCTCAGAGACCACTATAGTAGAAGGCTGGATGGGGTGTTCTAGCATCTTTCCTTGTCCCTGTTTAAACAGCCCCCCTTCCACTGGAACAGTGCTGCTTTTGTCTGTTTCATTTATTTACATATCCTAAACAATTATTTGACAAAAAAGAAAAAAAGTGTGATAGTTGTAGCATAGAAACAAATGGCTTTTCCTCCTAATGCACAACTGTGTGCATTGAGGTTGTGCTGTTGTGCTGGGGACTGGGAATTCTACCATCCAAGGAGCACAGAATTTGCTTTCGGGGAGTGGGAGTGGGAGACTAATGTTGGGGACAGTTTTGTAAATATCCAGGATGGTGAGTGCTGTGACAGGGTACAACCAGCACCTCAGCTCACCAAGATGGCTGTTGAGTCTGAGAGAGGAGGCTGGGGGATATTTGGATCGAGTTTGGAAAGTTGAGCAGAAGCAGGGGAAGGACCTTTTACGAATAGACAAATCAGTGGAAATGAACTGTCAAGCTAGAAGATTAATGTGTAGGGAACAGAGGCAGGAGTCAAGGCTGGAGGAGTCGGCTATGAAGGAATGTGGGAAGGATTTCAGCTGTTGCAAGATCCCAAGAAGAAAAATGACAAGATCAAGCTTGTGTTTGGGTATTTGACTTTTGTCTTAGTGTAGAGCACAGAAAGGTAGCAGTTGGAGGCAGGCAGCCAGTTGAGAGGTGATTTTTGAAAAGCATCCGAGGGAGTTGCCCTGAGACCTGAGTTACACAATGGCGATGAGGACAAAGGGAAAGAAATGCCTTGCAGGTGGTTTCAGGAAGTGGACTGGACAGGTTGGGTTGGGCAAAGATGAGAGGGTCTAGGCTGATGCTGGAGTTCTGACTGGGTACCTGCTGGAGGTAGTGCTGCTGTACTCTTGGTCTTTCCCAAAAATCTTACCGCAGCCTCATTCAGTCACCAGAGATTTGTCCTCTTTTCCACAATGGTTCCACTTCCTGTTTTAGTGAGTCTAGACACACTGTTGTGGCACTTGATTTTGTCTGTTTGTTTTCCTTCTGGTTGTTTCTAGTGAATGAAAAAAAAAATTTAATGTATTTGGTTGTTGCAGTGTCTCACTACACAGCTTGGACTCATGGTGATCCTCCTGCTTTCAGCCTCCCCAGCACTGGAATAACAGGTGTGCGCCACTATGCCTGGACTCTGGCCAGCTCAGCCTGCTCTGGAGCAGAGCTGGCACAGCATGTGGTGCCCGGGATCAAACTGTGGTCCCTGTGCCTGCCTAAGTTTGCCTAATCAGGCGTTTTATTCTGCTGAGCTATCTTGCTGTCCCATAGTAAATGAAATTTGACTCTAATTTATTTGAGATTATCTCAAGGCCAAGGCTGTCCTATACTATACTTCTTTGGTCTTTTTTCTTTCTTGATTGTGTGTGTGTGTGTGTGTGTGTGTAGTACTGAGAATTAAACACAGGGGCTTTGCACTAAGCTGCATCCCCAAACCTTTTTGTTTTTATTTTATTTTATTTTATTTTTGAGATAGGGTCTTGATATGTAGTTCAGACTGGCCTTGAACTTACTGTATAGCCTAGGTTCTCCTTGAGCTTACAACAATCCTGCCTCAGTCTCCTGAGTGCTGGGATTATAGGCATGTGCCACTGTGCCCATCTTAGACCTTTTTTATTTTTTGAGGCAGGGACTTGTAAGTTGCCCAGGCATGGATTGAACTTGCAGTTCTCTGGCCTTAGCTCTCCAGACTTCTGAGGTTATAGGCATAAGCCACTGTGCCTAACTCATTTGTTCTGTTACTGGTTCTAACATGGGAAGGAGGGACCTATGAGATATTTGAGTTACAGACTTGACAGCATCCCTTGTTTTCTTTTCAGATTATAAGAACAGTGAATGGAACTCAAAGAGGAGTGTTTTTAAAGACATAGCGTCATTGGGATTGAGATTCACAATGGAGGTTCCCCCAGCAACCAAGTTTAGCGAGACCTTTGTTTTTGAGGACAGGTTAGAAGCACAGCAAGAACTTTTCCCAGGGGAAGACCTAGGAGACCCCTTTCTTCAGGAAAGAGGCTTGGAACAAATGGCTGTTATTTATAAGGAGATCCCTCTTGGGGAGCAAGACTTGGAACATGATGATTATGAGGGGAATTTCAGTCTCTGTTCCAGCCCTGTTCAGCCTCAGAGTATCCTCTCAGGAGCTAGACCTCAGGATGAGGAAATATTTGGCCAAGCCTTTCTTGAGAAACCTGACATCAGTGTGTGTCAGTTCATCCATAGTGAAGATTGCAGTCCACAAGCTCCTGAAGAAGCAGACAGGGGAGACTTGGAACTTAATGCCCCTCACAGAACCCCACAGCCAGCTAAGCCCTATGCATGTCGTGAGTGTGGGAAGGCATTCAGCCAGAGCTCACACCTTCTGCGACACTTGGTCATCCACACTGGGGAGAAGCCCTATGAGTGCTGCGAGTGTGGCAAGGCCTTCAGCCAGAGCTCTCATCTTCTCCGCCATCAGATCATCCACACTGGTGAGAAGCCATATGAATGCCAGGAATGTGGGAAGGCCTTTCGCCAGAGCTCAGCCCTCTCACAGCACCAGAAAATCCACACGGGGAAGAGGCCCTATGAGTGCAGGGAGTGCGGGAAGGATTTCAGCCGGAGCTCCAGCCTCAGAAAACATGAGCGAATTCACACAGGAGAGAGACCTTATCAGTGTAAGGAATGTGGGAAATCCTTCAACCAGAGTTCAGGCCTGAGCCAGCATCGGAAAATCCACACTCTAAAGAAACCCCATGAATGTGATCTCTGTGGAAAAGCCTTTTGTCATAGGTCCCACCTCATCCGGCACCAGCGGATTCACACAGGGAAGAAACCTTACAAATGTGAAGAGTGTGGAAAGGCCTTCAGCCAGAGCTCTAACCTCATTGAACATCGGAAGACCCACACTGGTGAAAAACCCTACAAGTGCCATAAATGTGGGAAAGCCTTCAGCCAGAGCTCCTCGCTTATTGAGCACCAGCGGATCCATACTGGGGAGAAGCCCTATGAGTGCTGTCAGTGCGGCAAGGCCTTCTGCCACAGCTCTGCGCTGATTCAGCACCAGCGGATCCACACTGGCAAGAAGCCTTATGCCTGTGAGTGCGGCAAGGCCTTCAGACACAGGTCTGCTCTCATTGAGCATTATAAAACCCATACCAGAGAGAAGCCCTATGTGTGCAATCTGTGTGGCAAGTCCTTCCGAGGAAGCTCACACCTGATCCGGCATCAGAAGGTCCATGCTGGGGAGAAGCTCTAGAAGGAGAAGTCCCACCACAACTTGGAAGCCTTTGCTAGAGTCCATATCCATGTCACTTTGTCTCTAAGACCCCACCTACTTCCCTGATGACCTTGCCAGGTGGACACCTTCCAACAGGACCCTCCTGAGCATCCCTGCTATCAGGAAGCCCCATGTATCATCATGGTCTCAACAGATTTCCTGGGCAGAAGGGAAGGAGAACCAGGGGAGGTGAGACCACAAAGAGAGCCAGCTTTCATCTTTCTTATTCTCACATTTGGCTTCTAAGCCTGCAGATGAGATTTTGTTTTTCCCTGCTTTTCTCAGTGGAAGAATTGTCAAAAGACAGAAAATAAGAGATAGGGCCAGCCAGATAGCTCAGTGAATTAAAGAGCCTGCTTAGGCAGATGCAGGGGCTGGTGGCTCAAACCTGGCCCTGCCCTGCTGGCCCCGCCCCTGGGGTGTGCTGAGACAGCAAATGAGACTGGGTGTGGTGGCGCACATCTGTAATCCCAGCTCTTGGGAGGCTGAAAACAGGAGGATCCCTATAAGTCCAATCTGTGTAGTGAGACCCTGTAGATCCTGTACTAAATACATTTTTTAAAAAAGGAAAATAAGAGATACACCCGGAAATTTAGATTTACTCTTTAAATCAGGCAATAGATTGGCACTTTCAGAAGACAGAAAGCACATTCATAGTCCAAGTCAGCTGAAAATGAATTAAAAAGTAGATGTAAAAGGGACAAAATGGAATTTTCTGCCTAGGTTTGGCATTGATGAGGACAACCAAAGCATGTTACTAAGGCAGAGGAGGGTCCAGAAAGACTGATTTAGGGGTTGATGAGGATGATGAACCCCTGGCATGATCTCATAACCCTCTGGTTAGCCTGAGAGGATTCTGTCAGTGGATCTCTCATAAGTGGGCAGTGGTTCAGCCATTTTGTGATCACAGGATGACTGACATCTGTGGCTCAGCTGGGTGTTGGCTACTGACACCCCTCAGGAACCCCTCTGAGACCTAGTGCTCCAGGAGCAGTGTGCCTTGGATGCCAGCAGGGCCACTTCTGGCCTGGCAGTTACACTGATTCCTCCCTTTGCTCCTTGGTGCTGGAATGTGGGAAGCAGGTGATTTGGAGGAGGCGGCCAAGGTTGGACAGGAAGGTCTGATTCACTCATGATTTTCCTAGTCTTCAAATAGTGTTTCCTGGATCACACATAGAATGGTTTCATGAAGTGTTCTGATGTGGTCTTTAAAACTTCAGTGTGTTTTTTAGAAAAATTACATCTGTCTATCCATAAAGCAGAGCTAAAACTAAATTTCATGGTCTCCCCTCTTCATCCATGTCAATCAGATGTGTAATCCTAAAAAAACAAAAACAAAAAACAGTCTCAGTTCAAACTCCAGTACTGCCCTTTCTACTTGTGGGGTTCAAATTCCAGTATTGCTTTTCTACTCGTATGACCTAAAGCCCCACAACTTCCCAGGGCTTTTTCCCCATACAGTGATGACCTCTGACCTAGTCTTTCTAAGGGTAGGTTCAAGGCTTCTGTTAGAATGGGACCACTTTTGAAAATGCTTTGGCAGCTAAGTAATCATGGGTGGTGGTTGAGAAGGCAGACCTGAGTGACCCCCTGAGGGTCCTACCCTGAGGCGTGTTACCTGAAGACCAGAGAAGTGTCCAACACACTGACTTGTTCTCCCAGGCACTCTCCCATGCCTCCTGCTGCACTGGTGGTATCCATGCTCCTGTGATCTTTCCTACCTTCCTCCTAACTGCAGCTCACCTGGTGGTTAAGAACTGCCATTGACCATGTCCCACCTTCACCAGTTGAATCGCTAATGTTGGGTCCCTGACTGGTTTCTGATGCTCCCTCAGTGGTTGTAAGTTACAGCATGTGGCCAGGCAGCGAGCTCTGGGCTGGGCTTTCACGCAGCCCCAACAGTTTCCCATGTAAGCCTGTTCACTTTGCCAGAGTAGAGCTTGAAAAGGGCTCTGTCTCCTGACTCTACCCCCTGCACCCTGTGAATGGGCTTGGGCAGTGAGAGTTGTCTTGCCAGTTGGTAAGCATTGTCCCAGGCCAGAGGATCTTTTCCCAGTGCTGAAAATTGAACGTAGGGCCTTGCACATGCTAGGCAAGTGGTCTACCACAGAGCTGCTCTTTGGGGAATCTCTTTTAGTGCTGCCCAAACTCCTCAGAGCTAGTGGAAAAAGAGATAGTGGGTGCTATTTTAAAGTGTTCCAAGAGTTTATGCCTGGAATTGCATGAGTGCATCATGGTGATAGGACCATTTCAGCTGGTCAGAAGTGTGGTATGGTATATAATTTTGACAAATTAATGTGAAAAAGCCATATCTGTACCTAAGTGAGACCTGGTAGGCCAGAGATTTTGTTTTTCTGTTTTTGTTTGAGACAGGGTCTTGCTATGTAATTCAGACTGGTCTTGAGCTCATAGCAATCCCCCGGCCTGTTTCCTGAGTAGTGGGATTACAGGTGTGTGCCGCCACACCCGGTTTAGGCTAGAGATTCTGAATCATGGGTATAATGGGCTGGAGAGATTTCAGTGGGAGCCTTGGCCTCATCCAACAGCCTGCTGTCCCTTGGAAGCCACCATACTACCAGCTGGATTGTGGAATCCCGGGACCTGATGGGTGTCTCTGGGCACTTTTGCAGGCAGCTAATATACAGGGTCTTCAGTCATTTATCAGGAGTGAAGAGAGAATGTCACAACACAGTTGGGATAGCAGGTGCCATTAGATAGGGCCCCTGAAATATCTACCTTTTCACCCCACCTGCCCCCATTCCATCTCAGTCTTGAGTAGGCCTTATTCAGCAAGCATCTGTCGCATACCTTGGGTCTTTGCCTCCTTGCCCTTTTTGCACACCCCCTCCAATTTGTGTGTGTGTGTGTGTGTGTGTGTGTGTGTTT
>NDGN011452773.1:0-15196 GCA_002564285.1 Tympanoctomys barrerae
GTGTGATTCCCAATTTGTTCTGTGTTATTGTCCTCTGCACTTGTTATGGATGGGCTTGGGTTCTGAGATTAAATTTTGTTCCTTCTCATCATTTTGTGTAGCACTCTCTTCTGACCTTTGTTGTGGATCTTTGTTGCAGTTATAACCTTTGCACCTACTGAAGTTCAGGTGCAGATCTACAAAGTTCGAATTTATCCAGCTGTGCCTGGCTTGGCTCTGGCTACTGTGCTCAGCTCCTTCCTGTTGCTGCCCTTTGGGGTGAACCTATTGTGCTCCTCTGGTAAGATATTCTGCTTCTGGACTAGCTGGGTTGTTCTGTTCCCTACACTCTCTGCAGGGATTTTAGCTGCAGGGTTTCAACTCAGGCATGTATGCCAGGCCTGAGCTGAGTCTGGAGGGGACAAGATGGAGTAGGGGGGAGAGGCATCTCTCCCACACACTCAATGGTCCTGGATTAGGACTGGATCTGGGGGTTCCCAGAACGCGGCTGAAATTCCTACTCTAGTCTAGGGCCATCCCACCATGAACGTGCCCTATCTTGTCTGATCTCAGAAGCTAAGCAGGGTTAGGCCTGGTTAGTACTTGGATGGGAGAAATTCCTACACTGTGGGTGGGTTCTGGGGGCTACTACGGAGTAGTGGGGGGCGTCCCAAGGGGGTGGAAATGGGTCCCACCCACCCTGCGCCTGGGCCGGAACCAGTAGGTCCTGCCAGCGCAGGGTCGCCGGAAGCTCTCCCACACACTCACCAGCCTTGGGCTAGGACTGGGTCAGGTGATTACCAGAACATGGCAGAAATTCCTATTTGGCTGTTGTGGTCAAGGAGGTGCTGTGGAGTGGTGGGGGGCATCCCAAGGTGGTGGAAGAGGGTCTCACCCACTCTGAGCCTGGGCTGGGACCAGTTGGTCCCGCCAGCGCATGGTAGCCAGAAGTTCTCCTACATACTCCATGACCACAGAATTTAATATTACTTTTTTATGTGAATAAGGTTATCATTATACCTGCTAATAGTGTGCATTGATTACAGTATAATAGTACAAATTTGATACAGAAAAATGTATAATTTTTTAAATTAAATAAACCTCTTAGCAAGAAGGAATTTTTAAAATTAATTCATGTGACCATTAAAAAAAAAAGAACAGTGGGACCTGGGAGATGGCTCAGTAGAATATGCGCTTTCCTGGCAAGCACAAGGGCCTGAGTTCAATTCCTGGTTCCACCAAAAAAAAAAAAGAACAGTAATGTAACACAGGACAAACCTCAGTGAAAATTCACAAATAAAGAAAGTTTAAAGTGAAATGACAAGCAAATATAGCAAAAGGATACCTGGACGACTTGCATACATCAGTGGGCACTGATTCTCAGAATGTCAGGCCCTGATCTCTGATGGCTTCACACTTTTATATGATGCACAAGTAGGAGATACAAAGGAAGTATGAAGGTGAGACAGAAGAGCCTAGAAACTCTTCTCATTGGTTAGCACTGGGAGAACATTGGTTACAAGGGTGGATAAATGATCACTGTTTCATGAAGCTTGGGACAACGGTACAGGTGGGCATCCTGCATGTTCAGTTATGCCCTTTTGGCTATAGGGGTCAAGAAACTAATAACAAAGACATGAAACAGTTACAGAGCTAGACAGCTTCAAAAGAATAAAGTTTTAAAAAGAATACTGTTTTTCTCTTTTAATTTTAGTTCAGAGTCTCTCATTACACAGATCAGAGTCGTAGTGATCCTCCTATTTTCATCCTCCCAAGTGCTGGGATTGCAGGCTCGCGCCACCACTCCTAGTCTCAATCGTCATCTCAGCGTGCCCCGGGGGCGGGGCCGGAACGGCATGCCAGGAATCGAGCCCAGCTGCTACATCTGCCTAAGCAAGCGCTTTAGTCTGCTGAGCTATCTGGCCAGCCCTAAAAAGAACAATTTCTCTTGTACAATTTTCCCCTTTCAAGATTACATGGACTAAATCTTTAAAGTTGAATTTATTAATTGTTGATGTTATGAAGTTTACAACAAAATAAGTTGGACATTCTCATTAATATTTCCAGATGAATAAATGAGTAGATTATTGTAGGTGTAATGATAGTGTTAGGAACATGATGATAAGTAAAAAATGTGTAAATTTAGAAAATGCACCGATCTCTTGGAAAAAGGTAATTAACATATTTCTTCTACATGTTTGACCCAATACTTAAAAATATAATATCCTTGGTTCGGGGAAATAGCTCAGTAGAATAAGTGCTTGCCTGGCAAGCACAAGGGCCTGAGTCAATCCCCAGTTTCGAAAAGAAAAAAATAAAATTCCTTATTTCTAATGTATTTTCCTTTTAATTATGTAAGTTGATTTAAATATAGTAAATATGGTTTTTGACCTCTCTGCCTTTGAAACTTACAACTTGTGTGAGAGATACAAGCCAAGAGAAAGATGAATGAAAATATGCACAAATGTGCCAAGTGACTGAAACACAGTAAGGACACGCTTCACAGCACTATGGTAGTCTTCATCAGGATTTCATAATTCTTGGGCACTTATGCCCAGTTGACAAGGACACAGTCTGGCTATTCAACTGTGGTCCGAGAGCACACTGTCACCTTCCCGAAGCCTTGCTACTTGTTGATTTATCTCTGGATTAGATCAAAGAGTAGAGTCTGTGATTCGGTCTTGTGTCACTCACGTCCTGGAGGAGTGAATTCTTTGATAAATAATACTGGATAGGAGATTTATATTCCAGCTCGGACCCAAAAACGTCCAGTCGACCTTGGTATGTCTTTAAGTGACTCTCTCTCTCGTCATACTTTTTCAATCCCAGATATTGCCTTTAATCATGGAATATCAACTTTAAAGAGTTAAGAAACATCTAGAAGATTAGCAGGGCACAGCTCTAGGACCGTCTGGGACTGACCTGCAGGCTTGCTAAGTGATGGGGGAAGATACACCTCGGACGTGGACGGCACCATCAATAGGCCTTACCCTGGACGGGATAAAAGCCGGAGGCAGAAGGCAGCGACTCCATGCTGGCCGCGCTCCGGTCTTCGCCGTTGCCCCTGCTCACCAGGGCCACGTCTTCAGCTTCCTGATGCACTGTGCGCCGAGGACTCTGCAGGGAGCTTGCAGGCCTTGTCGGTGGGTGGGTGCTGCGTCCTGGAGCCCTCTGCTCCACAGCTTTCATCTTCGTGGCTGCGCGCTCCTGGGTTCACAGGCTCTCCACACTGCAAAAGGCCTTCTTGGGCTCCTCAGCCTCTGACCTCCAGGACAGCAGAGCCGAGGTGCGCTCTGGGGCTCCAATCCTGCGCGCTCTGGTCTCGCTGCACAATTACGCTCATATTTTCCATTGAGTCTATTTCTGAAGAGAACAGAGATAAATAATAAATCAGAGCAATGACACCATCATGTCTTCTTTCCTAATCTTTACACACTTATTCTATTTTTCCACTTAGGACTTTCTATATAGTATTCCATAAAACTACTGATAAATTTAATGTATGCTAGTTTGCTTCTCAACAGTAGTTTATCATGAATTTTGAGGTTTTCTATATATCTGTTTATTTGAAGTAATTCCTTATCAAATAATTACGATTTTGTCCTATTTTGGTAGAAGTGTTTTTAAGATACATTGGTGTTAAATTATGTGAGATTGCTTTTCTGCATACTATGAGATGATGGGTGATTTATTTTCATTATTCAATGTATTCAGATTTTTCTATGTTCTAAAGTAAGCCAATATTTTAATCCAGAGATAAATCAAAGTTGGCTGTTTTCTGTTATTATTTTAAGTAACACTGCAACAAAATTGTTGCTATTTTTCCTTTGGATTATTCAAGAGAAAGAATGAAGTTTTATTCTCCACTAATTACTTAATTAAATTGTGCGATCATAATTGTGCTGTAGTCACAAAATAAATTGAGAATTTTTCCTGTTGCTTTATCTACAGTCTGAAATGTTGAATGTAAGATTAACTTTTTTAAACATGAACATGGAAGAGATTAGAAAAGTGAAGCAGAAGCTGTTTTCTGTTGATGTTCCTGAGGTTTTCCCCATGAAAGTTTTATACTAGAATTGGTGTTTTTCAACCATCTTTGCTTCTGTAATGTTTTCCCTATTTTCCTGAGCTTTTTAAATTTCTTTTGTTCTTTGGCCCTTGATGCAATTGGGAAGGGTTTGTATATTGCTCCCTCAAAGAATAATTATTTTTTGCCTTGTAGGTTCTTGATATTATGTTGTTATTATCCTTATACGTTTTGTCATTCCCTCTTTGTGTTTAATTTGCAGTTATTTTTTAGAATAGATCTTCCTTTTCAATCCTATTTTTAGTTTAGAAATTCAAGTCTATAAATTTCCATCTAAGAATAACTTCAGCTGCTGTCCATGCCTTTTGATATTTTTCATTTTTACTGCTATGCATTTAAACTGTGAACTGACTGTAACTGTGATGTCTTTGTCGGTAACATGCTAGAGGTTTGTTAATTATGTTTCAAACACAAAGACATAGAGAGCTAGTTATACTGGGTAATGGTTTCCTACTTCAATTCTGCTAATACTTTTGAATTATATGATGTATCTATCATTTCAAGATTTAATTAAATTACTTGAATATTCATCAATACTATAAAAAATATCTTCTTTAATAGTAATTATCTTATATAATTCACTATGCTTTTATTAGTTTTAAATACTTGTTATCCTGATGCTGAGAAATATGTATTGAAATCATGGTGATGGTTTCATACTCTATCTCATCATACTTCTGTGTTTGCTTTACTACATTCAAGACTGTTATGAGGAGAAAACTATTTTAAAACTTTGATAATTTTACTAAGTTGTTTTTTATTATTCTAGAATAATCTTCTCTTCTTCATATCCAGTAAAGTTTCTTGTCTTAACGCTCACTTTTTCTGATAATTTAATGAGATATCTTTATATTGTCTATATAACATGGCTTTTCTATCTTTGTATTTCTGTGTTTTAGCATTAGTTGCATTCTTACATTTATGCTATGTTTATAATAGCATATCATAAAACTTAATTTTTGAACTGACATATATGATCATCACATGAATGGATGAAATTGTGCATTTATATACAATGAGTACTAATCTGTAATTAAAAAGGATAAATTTTTATTGTAGGAAAATGCATGCAATTTGACATTATAATATTAAGTAAAGACGTAAACTTAAATATCACATAGTTTCTCTTATATGAAAAACCCAAAGCATAAGCAAATTAATAATAAAATAAAAGGTAGATAATAGGACGCCAGAGGATTGACATTTTTGCTTGGAGAAAAGGGACAGAGACAGAGGGAGAGTGGAAGAGTGGAGGGGAAAGCAGCTTAATGTGAATAAACAAATAAAATCCAAGAGATACAATATATATAGTAAAGGGGAAAGAAACTGTTCAAAAGGAAGAACAACTGGGATGAAGGAAAGGGGAAAAGGAAGAAAGGAAACAGAAAAGTACTCACACACACACACACACACGATAGCTAAGATAATTGTACTATTATGTTCTATTGGCTTATTAAAAGGAACAGTTAATTTCTGACCAATTATGCACGCTTATATATAGTAATCTGAACAACTACTTTGAAGACAATAATATGCAATACATCAACCACTGTTGAATTTCTATCATCATTTGTTTTCAAATTTTGTACCACTTCCACTTTTTAAATTATTTTATTCTCTTTAAAACAAAAGATGAGGGAAGTTTAAAAAGAATTAAGATACATATGAGTAAAAACTCCCCACAGTAAATGGAGTTAAAGTGTACTGCAAGCATGTTTTATTAAAAATTAAAATAATTTAAAAATTTACTGTTTTAAGATCCCCCTTTCGCTGTGGAGCGAGCAGTAGCGTGGATGGAGCCACGAAACGTTCTTGCAGTTTGCGCTGGCTTTCCTTAGCTCAGCATGGGCCTGGCTGCTGTAAATCATTGCTTGGATCTCAAAGTTCTGAACATACTGGCTCTGACAGCTTCTGCTAGAATTTCTATAAGCTTTTCTAAGGAAAATGAGCGCATATAGGTACTAGCTCAGCATGTCTTGCTGAGGTTGTTCTCTTCTTTTGCTGCTCTTGACAGTTACTTTCAAAGGGCAAAAGTTTTAATTGAAGGAATAGCCAACCAGTTGTTTTGCTTGTTCTTTCATGGATAATGATCTTCGTCTTGTGTTTAGTAGCCCTTCTCCAAACTTATGGGAATCTGCATTTTCTTCGTATTTTTCTTCTAGAATTTTTTTGCTTTTACATTTACTTTTATATCTATGGCCTTTTTTTTAAATAAAAGAGGCACATTATATTATTAGATTTTTAAAACAAAGAAGTCCAAAAGTATATGGGTGCCCACCACCAGTAGTTAAAAGGTAATCTTTCATTCTTTAAATTTCCTTCAGTACTTTTTTCAAATATCTGCTATTTTCATGTAAGTTTTTTTTGTTTACTCTTATTTGAATGTAGAGACTAAGTTTAACTCTGTAAATTAACTTTTCTCTGTTATTTTCTTATGCTTTTTTATTAGTTCCAGGAATGTTTTGTCTCCTATTTCAACAATGATTTTGCATAGGCAACAGTGTGAACTATACACAAAGACAATGTTTTTTCCTTACCAGTGTTTCAGTTTCTTTATTTTTCTTTCTTGTCATGCTAGAGAGGTTTTCCAGTACAACTTGATGAGTAAATGGTGAAACCAGACACTTACATCTTGTCCCCTCTCAGGAACAAGATTGCCCAAGGCTTTATTATGTCTATATTTTCATCCTGAATAATGTAAACTGAAGTGCTTTTGTTTTTCTGAAATGTTCATTGTTAAGGAAATTCCTGCCTACCACTAGATTCCAGACCATTGAAAAATGTCACAAATAGGAATTCAACTTTATGAAATACCATCTCTGTGTCATCTGATATGAATAGGTAATTGCTTCTTAACCTATTTCCTTGTGAATTAATTAATTTAATTTGAATTAATTGATATTCAAATTTCTAATCAGCCTTCTATACTTTAAATGAATCTTACTTGGTTTTGCTAGTTGGGTGGTTTTTCTTTTTTTCCTAACAGTATTTAGTTTGTTTGTCAATGTTTTTTTGAGGATTTCTGCATCTATATTAGTCACAGATATTTAAAAACAGTTTTCTTAATTATAATGTTTTAGTATCATTTTATTAGGATTCTGCTAACTTTATATAATTAGTTAGAATGTGCTCCTCCTGCTTCAGGTTTATGGGAGATGCAGAATAGAAATGGTACCATTCCTTAGTTAAATCCATAGAATTTATTAATGAAACAATTTTTGCCTGGTGGCTCAGTTCTTGGATTTTTAAGCATTTAGTAATTTTATGTAATAAATCATTACTCCATTCAGATTTATTTGTAGGAATTTCTGGTTTAAGGAATCAGTCCATTTTTCTGTTTACGAGATTGGCCCTGACTGCTCAGCTTTGTTTCATTATTTATCCTTTTAATGACCATGGAATTAAATTGGCAGCACTAACCACATTTTAATTTTGGACTTGGATAATTTGTGATTTTGCTCTCTGTATATGTCATCTAAAATTATTCTGTGTGGGGCCTAGAGCTCTGTGGCGCACTGCCTGTCTGGCTAGCACAAGGTCCTGAGTTTGATTCCCAGTACAAAAAAAGAAAAAATAATTTGCAATGGATTTGACAGTGATACGTCTCCTTAGTCTGTCTTTCTTTCTTTCTTTCTTTCTTCCTTCCTTCCTTCCTTCCTTACTTACTTCTTTCCTTCCTTCCTTTCATTCTTTTTCAGCACTGGGGATTGAACTCGGGACTCTGCACTTGCCAGGCAGGCACTTATTCCACTAAGCTATCTCCCCGGTCCTCTTTAGTATTTGTTTGAGATAGTTCTTATTTTTCCCTACATTTTTAAAGGATCCAGTTACTGTCCCTACACTTCTGCTGTTGGTTTTTAATTGACTACTTAAGTGTTTTCCTCACTTAGCTTCTCTCTTTGCATGGTTTCCGAGAAGTCTGCCCTTATCCTTATCTTTTGTTTTTATAGATAAGGTAATTTTATCCTTTATTGTCAATATTTTCCCTTGTGTAAGTATAGTAGATAGGTTTTATCTGTGACTCTCTGAAGTTGACACCTCTCAGAATCTCAGGGTGACAGCCCGTTCTCTAAGGTGTCACTGCATAGATCAAAACCAAAGCAGACTGACTTTTACACTCACATGTACCGCAGTTTAGACTTTGTAATTTAGCTCATTGATTTATTACATTATTCTATTTACAATTCTTGTATCCTAGCTCAAAATTATTACTAAATAATGATAAGTAAGCTATAAAACTTTCATTACTGTAGTGAACTACCTTAAGTGGTCTAACATAAATAAAAGAGATTTATTCCATTCATCATCCTGGAGAAGCAAGGGAATATGGCACCTGCATCAGCTCAGCTGTGAGGAGATCCTCACGGCAGGTGTCGGCCTGTGTGGTGAGGAGAGGTCACACTGTCAAGGGGTAAGCCCAGCAGAGATGAGAGTCCCACCTTCTCTGACAGTAGCGTCCCGGTGACCTGGGTGGACCTCCCAGTGGTCTCAAGTCTTATAAGTCCACTAACTTACTAAGAACGATGGCTCCAACACAGGAAAATTTAGAGAACTCATACACAGAGTTGTACATGCTGCTAGAACCATCTCTGTTATTTATTCAAGCCATTAGCTAAAAGATTCCTCAGGGCACAAGGGACAGTGACTTAGAGTGGAGCAAGGTACTCTCAATCTTCTTATTTTTCATTATCATGGTTTACTATATTCTGCAGTTTCTGCTCACTCATTCCATGACATCAGCTCCATTTTTTCATATTTCTTTCCTTTATAAAATGTATCAAGAAAAGTCCTGCCAGTGCCAATTTATAGCATTTCATCACCTTTCTGCTTTATTTTTTATTTCTCATAATTGTAGCTAACTTCTATGGATGTCTGCCATATTCAGTATCATCTGGTTTACCTTAATTATTTTAATTCTTGTAAAAACTGTTTCAATAATGTCATTATTTCCACTTACCAAAAAAATAAAAGAAACACAGAGGTAAGCGTTGCAAAAGCTCCGAAAACTGCAGTGTCACAAGAGCCTACAGTGGAATCTAATCATATGTACTGATGAACCTGCACTCAGACACTGCACACGGGGATTCTGGCCATAAGCCTGCATCCAAGTCATCTATTTGCAGGAAGCTGAGACCATTTGAAGAGCTGAGGGGATTTAGCAAAACTGCATTTCAAAAAGAAAGCAAATAACTTAATACATCTGGGATGAAAGAATTGTGCTCTGTGGTTCATTTAAGTGAGAAGACCTGGGGATTTCAGGCACTTGACTGTATTCTTAGACTACTATGAATGACTTCTTCTTGATGATGTTTTTTAACCCAGTTAAAAATGTTTTGACACTAGAAACTTCTCAAGTGGGTCACGTAGATATTTTGATATCTCTTAGATTATGTGGACTCCAAACAGAATAAGAAGCTATTCTATTTCTAAGAAAGCCATTGTTCCATTTAGGTGAAACACTCCTCCAAGTCCAAGATATCTTCTTCTTTGAAGCACCTGCAAGGCCCCTGTGTAGTGAATCTTTGTTTGCACTCAGCCCTCCCTTCCCCACCATCAAACGTCCACCTTTCCCTGCTGTACTTTCTACCCCATGAAGCTGACCTATTCAGACCACAGGGGCAGCCAGAATGGAGGAGAGAAAGGAGCTAAGGAAAAATGAGTTAGAAATTTTTAAGAGTGAACATAATTGACCACACCATTTTTAAAAGGGCTACTCCAATTTAGGTTTTCCTTTATCTTACCAGTGCCCTCTTCATGAATGCAAAGTATAAAGTTCAGAAATTATATAATTGGTGGAAACTTTCTACAAAACCAATGAAATCTCCATTTTGAAAACCAAATTAAACAAGTAGTGCTTAACCTTTTATGACTTCGGTAATATTATTTCAACAGAGGAGGTTTATTTGCATAATCTCCATATGTATATTCTGAACTTTATCTTCCTCTAGTATCTCTCTACACTGTGAATGTGTCTCCACTGCTGAGTCTTAATAATTCATTTAGGCAGTTCCTAGCATATACAGAGGAATCCTGGCTTTTTGTGTTGCTTCCATCAAAATGTATAAACATTTGCTTGATTTAATAACAATAGGAAATGTATGAGAAAAGACAAAGTGTCTAGAAAACAAACATCAGCCCACCATTTTGATTTATATAGCAAATGTGAAACACCTTTGCAGTATGTTTGTATAAAAAAGTCTATAAAAATGCATGGCTGGGTGGAATTCATTATACAACAGTGTTTGCATGAAAGGTGAGCTTTCTGCTAGACAAAGAAACTGAGAAAGCTTGAGAAAATCTGTAAACACTGGAGACTGACAAGTTCATTTGTGTGATTGACAAAAACCTGCAGGGTCCGAGCACGGTAAAGAGGGATGCCCTAGAAAAGCTGATCTGTGGACCTGCCTTTGGAGTTCCAGTTCCACTATTTACGAGCCTAATCACTGTGCACAAGGACCTCAGCCTGATTCTCAGCTTTCTGTCTGTGGAAGGAAATGGCATGTGCTTAGTGCTTCAGTCCTGAAACTGGGGTTGAAGGATTTAGTGCATTAGCTAGCGTAGCTATGTAGTTCACCCTCTCAGACAGCCTTGAGGTGATGTCGGGACCAGCATTGAAAGATAGTCTGCTGGTCCCTTCGTGAACCAAAACGCCCTGATCACACTGACAAGAAAGCCAAGAGAAGGAGCTCCAAAGGCTACATTGAAATAATATACTAATCAAGTAGAATATGACAAAAACTTGAAAATATGATGTTGCAATTGGGTCCACAGCTATAGATCTGGGTATCTATATAGACTGTGAAAGGCCATGTCTAACAGTTGCACTTCTTGGCGTTTCTAAACTTTTTCTTTCTGAAAAAAATAAATAAATCAGAGACAAAATAATTACAGCAAAATTTAAGTCTCTCTCTCTCTCTCTCTCTCTCTCTATATATATATATATATATATATATATTGCTATTTATTCACAGATCTGTAAATACTTACTCACGAACTTGGTGACTTGTTTCTAAACTCTTTTAGTTCAACAGGTTCTTGAAGGTATTTGAATGGAAACTGAGGTATAAAGAGTAAAACAAAGAAAATCTAATTTGTAACTCTTCTATTAAAATTGAATTCTTGTAAGCTAGGAGAGTTTTAATTGGACTTCTTGTCCATTGGCAACCTCTGATTGGCTTTGAGCAGGCATCCAGGTTGGGGGCTTTCAAAAGGAAAACCTTTAAATATCAGGTGCAGAGGGGTCTCTGTGACTGGTGATTTGTTAGACCAATTGGTAGAAGATGTTTCTGTGGTCAGACTGTTAAAAGAAACTCCTCATAAGAGAAGGCCAGGGTGCCAACACACTTCATGTTGGCTCATAAATGTGCTACGGGCAAGCTTGCGAAGCTTCACTGAAAGTTTTCCTGCATAAAGAACTGATTACACATTGTGAGCTCACTTTTAGAAATGAGGTGCTTCAAGTGAATTCACTGTCAACCTGATTTGTCATCTATATTATCCTCCTCTCATTTCTAAAGGCAGAAACTTAGAGGGTGACTTGATTTTTTCTTTATTGCATCATCATAATACAGATAGTATGATTGGGGTCCAATTTCTAATTGGAACTAAAAATTTATATGTGACTCAGAAGTGAAGCTGGATTTGCCAAAAAACATTCAAATAATTAGTGGCAGACAGAAATAACAACACAGAGAATAAACAGGTAGATTTGCAAACTCAGATTCTACACTGTAGCTTCCCTGGTTATAAGCAATAGGACTCTTCCTCATGTTGTGAATGTGGGGGCTATATCTCACCATATTTTCCTTTGACACTGCTTGCAGAAAAGTGTTGCAGAAAGGAAATAAGATCTGTATTATTTGTGATCATCATAAGGCTTAAAATGAATATCAATGTGGCAACGTCCTTATCCCAGTGTTTAGACCACACTCGGAACTACTGTACGTTGGCTGTGAAGCACAAGTGTGCCCCGTGTATGTTTCTTGGGACAGATGTCTTAGTTCCTTCTTATGGAGAAACCTTATTAATAACTCTTTGATTCCTGACAACCATGGGTGGCTCCCAGCAGAGCTGTCCTCAATCACAGCCCGCAGTCTCTTCCCAGCATGCCTCTGAATATGCATAGCACACAAGACAGTGCAGGTAATTGATGTCTTGGAGGAAATCCCTCCTTAGGTTTCTGCTAGAAAGCCAATGTGTTTCTTGGCAAGGAAAACTTCTGTAGAGGTCCTCTTAAGTGAGTTTACCAGGGGGCAATGAACCTATTGATTTAAATCAATGGACATTGATTTGTGGTTGATGATTTTGTTTTTCTGTTATGTCCTCCTACATGGTACCTTTGCTTTATTATTTAAATTTACTATATTGCTCCAAAAGAACATAGACTCCTTTCAAATGTATGCTGAAGGCGAGAAAATTGCTGTTCTAACACTCATAGCTACGATGTGTAATGTGAAGTCTGCTGCTTCTTGTCTGTAGTCATCTTTCTACTTTGAGCATTCAACATTCAGGTATCTTAACAGAATGACCCTGAGGATTATCATCCTCATGACTTTGGAAGCTCTTTAACCTGCTTCCTAAACCTTCTGCTACACACACTGCCATTATTTCTGACACAACAAGACCTGAAGAATTCTGCAGTTAAGGTCCTGTAGTGTAAACACTGTCCACTAGTTGTTGCTGTCCTGAACCTTCAAACTGAGCCTGTTTTCAGGTAGCTTCAGTTGACCGGTCAGCAGGAAGACTAGTCAGTGTCCCCGCAATGGTTGTAGACATAGTTGTGAGCAGACACATGTGTATGTGTCTATATAGTGTTACTTATTTTATGTTGTTATATGCATATACTTTGTTTATATAAACTAGTGCTTTAATTTTACATTATATATAGACTGTTTATATATTACACACACATATACACTGACAGTCCTACTAACAACTTTGGTTTTGGAAAATTAATACAGTGTAAGGAAGAAATACTTATTCTTGCAAATTATTATAATTATCATTTAGCTCCAATCAATTTTGAAAATTCAGTGGTTTCACCAGAAACTGAAGGTTTTGCTCTTCTGAAGTAGTATAAACAATGGAAAATATCTAGATTTCTCTGGGTGTCAGATTCAATCCCTGTGTTTACTGGCTGTGTGGCCAAGGGTGTGTTATTTAATACATTTCAGATTCAGACTTCAAATGTAGAAACAAAGATTGGGGTGAAAGTTTCAAGAGGTTGTGTGGAGGTGAGAAACACTTAGCCTCCAGCAGTCCCTCACTCACCTCAAGGTTTCCTCTTTTGCAGTGTTAACGAGGGGTTATGGGCTTAGGCACGAGTATTTGCCCATTGCAGGCTCTGTGAAATACCCAAGAGGTTTTTCTCTCAGAAGACATCTTGGCCTTCCCCATAGCCAGGTAGAGAAAAGAGGGAAATCGACTAGAAGGTGCTTTGGAAGTCAATGCTGTCTATAAATCTCAGTTATTATTTTTAAACAGATGGCTAAGCTTGTTACGGTCCGCTGTGCCTCCTAACTGAGTCCTGCTGGGTTTTTAGCATAGATACTGATTAATGCACTGAGGAATTCTTTTGTTTCTTTTGTACTTCTACTACCCTAGCCCACTTCCATTTCTTCCTTCTCTGAATATATAAGTAGCGTCCTTATCCCACACCACAAGTAGAGCTCACTTCTGCCACTTGGGTTTCTAGTTTTGGGAATAAGAGGACAGACAAAACAGAGAAGCAAAACAAAGCTTTCTTCCTAATCCTCTCTCAGCTGGAAGGCATCTAAGTTTCTCTTTCAGACAGGACTGGTATCTCTGTTCTCATCTAATGGCCAGCACATAGCAGTCCTTTCAGAGATGGCTCCCATAGGCCCCCTCTCAAGGAGGCTTTGGGAAACAGGTCATCTGGCACTTTCTACCATCCTCCTGTCTTCCACTGATGTTGCTTCCTTGTGTCCCTCCCCTTTTTCCCTCTTCCCCTTTGTCTGTTAAGTCTGTACATGTTTTCCTTTTTCTGACTTCGACAATGACATATCCACATTTTGTACAGGTTTACCTTTGTTCATCTCATCTGTTTTCCTCCTTTATATATTGTTCTTTTTTTTTTTTTTACTTTTTGACCATTACACTCCTCTTTAGTTTTTTTTAAGAGTACAAATTAGAATTAAAACCAAAAATATGAGTGATACAGAATTTGATGTAGCAAAGTAATATGAACTACAAAGTATTTCTTGTTGGAATAAGCACTTGGCCTTTGTAAGTGCAAGGATCTGAGTTCAATCCCCAGTTACACACACACACACACTCAAAAAAAGTATTTCTTGTAATGCATAAAGTTGTCTTCCAACCAGTTATTCATATTACTAGACATATGCATGTAAACTTGTAAGAAGAAGAAAAAAGAAAGAAATGTCTCAAATTAAGAAGAGAAAAAGGACAAAGAATTGAAAAAGGAGACAAAACAAATTAAAGCATTGACTGCTTCTTTCCGTAGACAAGCAGAAATGCACAGTACAGTTCTCCACACCATCCTGCTTATATACATAGATAAATCTTTCTCCCATTCCCTTTCCTGTCCTTCTCATCAACTCAGTAACTCTTTCCTTCTGGATAAGTTCATCCCTTTTCCCCAGTATCTACTGTACCCTTCAGATTCCATTTTTCTCTTTCAGGTTCTCACACTAAGGAGACAATACAATGTTTTCACATGCAGGTCTGATTTATTTCACTTAAGAGTGTCTTCTGTAGTTGTATCCATTTACCAACAAAAAATTCAAAGTTATCCTATTTTATAGCTGAATAATTGCTACATTCCTTTTACTATGGTCTTAGTTACTTTCCAATTTCTAGAATATGAAGCCCAAAACACACAATGTATGTGAGGCTTATGAGAAGCTTATGTTGGTCAATGTTTTAGCCTATGATCTACTGACTTCAAAACAGAAAGAAGCAGGAAGGGAGAGGGACATGCTGGAGGGACAAGGTGGAACAGTGTAGTGGAGGGACATGGTGAAGGGGTGTGATGGAGAGACTCAGTGGAGGAAAAGTCCTTAACTCATGGTAGCCAAGAAGCAGAGAGGAGGGAGAAGAATGGGACAAGAATGTCTCTTCTCTGTCACACTCCACTGACCACCTCTAGTG
>NDGN011452776.1:0-12782 GCA_002564285.1 Tympanoctomys barrerae
AAATGGTTTTGCAAGCTTGTGATTGAGATTTTCAGTTCCTCTATATCTCTTTGACTCTGCTTCCTGCGATCTATTTCCTTTCTGTATTGCTCATTCAAGGAATTCATCATTTTGTAAATCTCCTCTATTTTTTTTATCAATGTCTTCTTGAGAAGCAGTTATTAATTCATTTACTACAGAGATTTTTTTCAGATCAGGTTTCCTCCTTATGTTTCTGCATTTAATTCATTTTTTCAAATACTATTAATTCAGAGATTTCTTTTTTTATTTCAGAGGTTGTTTCTGATCTGAGTTCCTGTGTACATTTCTGCCATTGTTTCTGTATTTCACACACTACTGATTCAGAGATTTCAGCTGTGTGATTCCCAATTTCTTCTGTGCTGGTGTCCTCTGTACTTGTTCTGGGTGGGCTTGGGTTCTGAGATTGCATTTTGTTCCTTCTCTTTGTCATTTTGTGTAACACTGTCCTCTGACCTTTGTTGTAGAGCTTTCATGCAGTTATAACCTTAGCACCTACTGATATTCGTGTACAGATCTACAAAATTTGAATTTATGCAGTTGTGCCTGGCCTGGGCCTGGCTGCTGTGCTCAGCTCCTTCTTGCTACAGCCCTTGGGAGTGAACCTGCTTTGCCCCTCTTGCAAGATGTTCTACTCCTGGATTAACTGGGTGGTTCTGTTCCCTACTGTCTCTGCAGGGAGTGAAGGTGCAGAGTTTCAACCCAAGCCTGTATTCCAGGACTGTATTCCAGACCTGGGGTGGGGCTGAAGGGACAAGGGAGCTCAGGGCATAGGGGAAGCTCTACACTTGCAGTACCTGGAGTTGGGCTGGATCTGGGGTTTTCCCAGAGCACAGCAGAAGTTCTCACTCACTTGTTGGGCTTGGGTGGGGGCTCTGGAGTGGTGGAGCAGTCCCGAGCATGTGGCAGATGGTTTCACTCACGTGGCATGCCTTGGTTTGGCCCAGAGAGGCCCTGATAGTGCAGGGTAGCTGGAAGTTCTCCCACACACTCCCTGGGCCTGGGCTTGGGCTGGATATGGGTGTTCCTGAGAGCATAGTGGAAGTTCTTACTCACTCAGCGGGCTTGGGGCAGGGGGCGCTCTGCAGTGGTGGAGGTGTCCCGATGATGCAGCAGAGGATCTCACTCAAGCGGCATGCCTGGGTTTTGTCTGGAGAGGTCCCCCCAAGAGTAATTTAAAGTAAGAATTTCTGTTATTTAAGAAAAAAATCCTCCAAGCTATTCTAACATATGGACAGATTAGTAATTGTCATGGTTTGGGATTTTTGCAAGGGAAGAAGCACAACACAGGACACATTTTATAAGATTATTTTGTGTTGAATCACCGAAATAATCATACACAAAGAGTGTATGAAATCTGTTCCTACACTAAAGACCAAAGACTCCAGCCGAGGGCCTGGACTCCACAGCAATGACCTTCATGAGTCCCGCTGAAGACCTAGAGCTCATAAAAATGTCTCCTGCAAGTCCAATCAGAGGCCTAAAGCCCAGTCAATGGGCTTAGCAAAGACCTTAGCAAATGTCTCATTCAGGCCCACTTCACGGATCTGTGCTGGAAAGGACCAAATGTCAGTGGTGGAAGTTAGAAAGTCCATGCTAGTGGGGTGAAAGATCTGTGCTAGCAGGCTGAAGGATCTGAACTGGCACTGGGAAGAATTGCTCAAGCACTGTGCTGTCAGGGGCAAGGGTGTTGAGGAGCAAGCTGGAGGGCTATGTTTCGTCCCTGCTCCCATTGGCTCTGCTCTTGCCATCTGCTACTTCTGTCTCTTATCCCCACTGCTATGAGGGTGAGCTGTTTTCCTTTGTCATTTTTGTCTCAGAGCCTGTTGGGCATGGATGGAAGCCTCAGAAAGCATGAGCCAGTGTAAGCCTTTCTTCCATTGCATTAGGAGATTATCTGTATTGGGTATTTGCAGAGCAACAGGAATATGACTAACACACCTGTCTGGATGATTCAGAGCATCAGTGTAGTTTGAAAGTTGTGCATTACAATGGAAGCCAAGATTCAGAAAACTCTCCAATGGAATGTTTTTTGAGACAAATTAGTCAACTTGATTTCATACTTGAAAATGAGGTTCTTTGCTAAGATACACTGGACAAAGGCAAATTAAATCATTTTATGTTAATTAAATGATTATTTTTGAAGGAGTTTGGTTGCTGATATATTTTGCTATTTAAATCATTCCATAGGAATTCCATTTTGTCACTTTTGTGTATACATATAGTCAGGCTGATGATCTTACATCCTTTTCAGTAAAATGATCTATTTATCGGGCATTCTATTTATTTATTTTTGCCATGGCAGGGCCATTACCCTGTTACAGACCTGAACAATTGTTTTACTTTTTATTTTGAGATAAAGCATTATTAAATAGCTGGCTTCCTCAGGCTGGACTCAAACTTGGAATCCTCTTGCCTCAGCTTCCTCAGAATGTTGGAATTATAGGTGTATATCACTATGCCTGGAGCACAGTTAATACATTTTTGTTAGCTAAATAGTTACCTCTTTCATGCTACTTTCATGCCTATTTCTTCCATCGCCTTAAACTAATCTCATATATTTAGATCAGGTAAGAATGACTATCTCCACTATTGAGTATGAAGAAAATATACAGTCAAGGGAGGTGGAGAATAAACTCCAGGCCTCCTAATAACTCACTCTCTCTCTCCATTGTCCATGCTGTATATCAATGGCTTTTAACTGGGAGAATTTACCCCTTTCCCCTTTCCTGAGGAAGCTATCTGGAAACATTCTTGGCTGTGATCATGGAATGGTACTGTTTGCAGCAAGTGGGAGAGATCAGGGATGCTTATAAAGATTCTGCAATTTACAGCATGGGTCCACAACAAAGAATTATCTGGCTCACAAATCTACACATGTCACTGTAGAAATGCCCTGCTTTATATCAGCCTGAAGTATGTCTGGTGGTTATCAAAGAAGTAAGCTCTTGGGATCGGCTAGGGGCCCAGCTCCCTGGAAACACAAGAAGCTGGTGGCAGCTGAGGATCCATCTCTTCATCTAGGTCCATCTTCTTCTCTTTTTATGAACAGATAGGACTTAATTTCAAATGTTTTTCTCTTTAGTTGCAAATGGTATTTATGCTTCATGCATGTAACTGATGTTGATGGCTATCTTTGGACAAGGCCACTCCCAACACACATATAATAAAGAAAAGTTGGATTTATTGATATGACTGTAGCCAGGGAGGGACTGTAGCCACAGCAGTAAGAGGAAATTTGAGGGCTTGTCATGGGAGTATGTTGTATTAGGTTGTTTAGGGAAAGAAAGGGATTCTCCCAGGAAGTAGGAGAAGGGAAATTCTTTGATTAGACATCCTAAGGACAGAGTGGGCCAATGTTATAAGTGAAAAAAAGGTGAAAGTCATTCTTGTCTGGCTGTATTGATTTTCATAATATTTTTTTGGTCTGTGTTCAGACATGTTTTCATAGTGCTCTTTTGTTTGTCTTGCTTCACTGTGGTCACAGATGAAGGTCATACATGGTTAGAGTTGTTTGAGAATTTTTATGTTTATCAAAAGACAGGAATGTCCACTTAATTGAGCCAGTCAAGTTTCTGGCTGTGGGCTTATTTTTTCTTTCTCATTTGTAGCATGTGACCAACAGCAACAACCACCGCAACAAAAGCAACAAAAACCACAAAGAAAAACAACAACAAAAAAACATTTACCTTAGAATTATACTGTTCTGAGAATAGCAAATTAACGTTTTGTTGTACCTTCTTTTAGCATTTCCTTCCCCACAAAGATGCTTCTATTAAAATATGGTACATTTATAAACAAATTCGCTAATTTTTTTGCACCCTGTTTTCTTATGTATAAAGCTTCACTCTTAGATCACAAAATATTTTCCTATGATATGATTCTTTAATGAGTGCCACTCAATAAAATAATGGCCTACAACTTACTTTATTCCACTATTGCTAAATATTTACATGGTTTGCAATTTTACTATTATAAATAGTGATAGAATAGATAGCCTGGTACAACATATGATAATCCTTGGGAAAACTCCTAGAAACAATGCTACTAGATCATAGAATAGTTACATTTTGAAAGAACTGATATGCTGAGATTGTGCAGTTGTGAGATAACAGCTTCTGCCAGCCAGTCAGAAGAAAACCCCAAAATACTGGGTTAAAGAAATTGTCCTATAGATCTTCTTTCCTGAAGTTTGTCTTACATTCATAAATCAAAAAAAGGGCAAATAATGATAAAGACAAAATTACATAGCTATAGGCCAGGGAGATGGCTCAGTGGAATAAGTGCTTCCCTGGCAAGCACAAGGGCCTGAGTTCAATCCTTGGTTCCGCCAAAGGAAAAAAAAATTGAAATTAAAAAAAAATTACATAGCTATAGAAAATCTTATTTGTAGATGTAATAACAGATTTCAGGAAAGTTCATTTTAACTGTATGAGATAGATTAGAAAATTTTAAACTCATAAAACGTCTAACTACAAATCAGAATGCCTTGATATCTTTCTTCTTTCCCCTATGGCATGTCACAGTGACCATTTTCCTGTCCATATAGCTCGTAGGAGAGGGGGTGTCCTTGATCTAAAGCAGAGTGCAGAGGACTTGATTCCTCAGAAGAAATAAGAGTACATGTTGCCTGCTCGCAGTTCCCCACACCCCACTCTGGCCAGAGCCCAGACCTGGCATGTTTGTGGGAACTTCTGTCTGCTTACCACACTCCAGATTCCTCTCCAGCCAGAGCCCAGACTTGGCATGTGTGTGGGAACTACTGCACACATGCAGAAACCTCCTCCATCAGACAGGCTTCCTGTGGAACACTGTGGCAGAACTCCCTGCAGAGAGGGTAGGGGCCAGACCCATCCAGCTAATCCAGGAGCTGAATATATTGTTAGAGGGGCACAGTGGGTTCACTTCCATGGGCTGCAGCAGGAAGAAGCTGAGCCCAGCAGCCAGACCCAAGTGAGGCACACTGGGACGAGTTCAAACTTCATAGGTCTGGACCAGGTAGCTGAGACACTTTGATAGACAGAGATCTATAAGAGCATACTCAGTCTTTCTCTGCTGATTGAAAGAAGGGGGAACAGGTAACCAGGTCAAACCAGTCTGCCTGGAAGACCTCATATACATCAAGGAAAGGTGATCATACAGAACTTAGTAGAACTAATTTTAATACAAATTCTCAATTTAATATGTGAGCTACATGACATGATGTTTGCTCTTATGGTCTAAAATAGGAACCCATTAGTTACAAAAGTTTGACAACAGATAAATATCACTGTATCATTAGCGTTCCTAATTGTAGTTCTGTAAATACAAAACTGTAATTGCCTTAACCACATAATCTCACTTGGGTAAGAATTTCAGTAGGTGCTAAGGAAATAAAGCAATATACCAAAGCCATACACCAAAGGTCAGAGAACAGTGCTATAAAAAATGAAAAAGAGAAAGAGTGAAATGCATTCTTAGGCCCCAAGCCCATCTAGAACAAATTCAGGAGACACTAGCATAGAATAAATTGGAAATTACGCACGGAAAAAATCTCTGAATTAATAGCGTCTGAAGTAAAGAAACAGTTGCAGAAAGGAATAAGGGAAATCAAAGCAGAAATAATCTCTGAATTAAAAAAAGAAATGATAACTATAGTGAAAGAACTATTAAGTTCTTCTAAAGAAGATACTGATAAAAAAGAGAGGAGAATAGAAAAGTGATGGAATCCTTGAATGAGCAACATAGGAAAGAAATAGAATACATGAAGCAAATTCAAAGAGGTATACAGGAAGTTCAAACCTCAATCAAAAGCTGATGAAACCACTTGAATGAAAGTTTCAGATCTTGAAGACACCATTGCAGCTAGTAAAAAGGTAAGAAAAGATCTATTAAAAAAAAACTAGGACTCAGGGAAAAATAATTCAACATCTGCAAGGCAATGCAAAGATGAACAATGTAAAACTAATAAGCATCAATGTGAAAGAGTCAATACAATTGATATAAAAAGAATATGGGCAGAAGAAATAGCAGAAAACTTCCCAAACATAGGGAAACAATTTGACATGCAGGTAACTGAAGCATATAAAACTCCAAATAACATCAACAACTGAAAACATACCCAGACATACAATAATCAAGACCTCAGAAATTCATCACAGGAAGAATATACTGAAAGCTGATAGAGAAAAGAAACATATCATTTAAAGGAAAATCCATCAGAATAATGGCAGATTTCTTTTCACAAACTATCAAGTCAATGGGGCCAAGGAGATGGCTCAGTAGAATAAGCACTTGCCTGGCAAGTGCAAGGGCCTGCATTCAATCCCTGGTTCTGAAAAAAAAAAAAGTCAAGAAGAGCATGTGGTGAATTACTTCAAATCCTCCAAGAAAACAAATTCTAGCCCAGACTACTATACCCTGCAAAATTCTCTTTCAAGTTTGATGAAGAAGTGACATACCTCCATGACAAAGAACAACTAAAGAATTTTATGATGACAAAGCAAACCCTACACAGACTACTAAAAGATATTCTAAAGAGGGACCAAAATGACCACAAATCCATGAATGAGAACAGAAATAACCCCCCAAAAGGCAAACCGTCAAACACTGGAGAAAAGAGGAAACAACAGCAGGCAAATAACATGTCAAGCATAAGTCAATACATCTCAATTATAACAATCAATGTAAATGGACTCAATTCTCCAATTAAATGAAATAGACTGGCATAGTGAATTAGGAAACAAAATCCAACAATATGCTTTATACAGGAGACACATTTAACTCATAAAGAAATTCATAGGCTGAAAGTCAAAGGAATTACATGACCCAGAACCTCAAAAAAAAGCAGGGGTAGCAATCTTGTTCTCAGATAGTTTCAATTTCCAACCAAAAATAAGCAAACAAAATAAAGAAGGTTACTACAACTGTTTAGGGGATAAATTCAAGAGGAAGAAGTAACATTTATAAATGTGTACACAACAATACAGGAGCACCCAACAATATAAGACAAATCTTAATGGATATGAAAAGTATAATATCCAACACCACAATCTTAACAGGAGACCTTAATTCCCCCTTAAACCAAAAAGATAGATCGAGAAGACAAAAATTTAACAAAGAAGTAGCAGAACTGAACCAGAGCTTGGAACAAATGCACTTAGTGGACATATACAGACGGTTCCACACAATGACAGCTGAATATACATTTTTTTCAGCTGCACATGGGACATTTTCCAAAATAGACCATGTAATAGTCCATAGGTCATATTTAAGTGTATGCAAGAAAAGAGAAATTATCCCATGCATATTATCTGACCACTGTGCAATGAAACTGAAAATAAATGGCAGAAGAAACCAGAAAAAACCTCCTGTAAATACATGAAAATTATACTTAGCAACCCAGGAGTTGTAGATGGAATTAAACAAGAAATTAAACAATATCTACAATTCAATGAAAATTCAAGCACAAGTTATCAGAATTTATGGGATGCAATGAAAGCAGTGCTTAGAGGGAAATTTATTAGTGTGAACACACATATTAGGAAAACAGAATGAAAACAAATAAATACCCCAGTGCTGCACCTCAAACATCTAGAAAAGGAAGGACAAACCAAAACCAAAACCCAAAGATTGGATGAAATTATAAGGATTAGAGTAGCAATTAATGCAATTGAGACAAATAAAACAACACAAAGAATTAATGAATCAAAAAGCTGTTTCTTTGAAAGATTAAATAAAATTCATAAGCCCCTGGCTAACATCATCAAAAAGAGGAAAGAAAAATCTCAAATTTAAGCAATAAGGAATGAAAAGGGTTTAATTACCACAGACCCAGTGGAAATTCAGAAGATCATCAATAACGATTTTGAGAACCTTTTTTTAATTGATTCTTTGTATTTTTTATTTTAGAGAGCTAAAACATCAAAAATGATACAGAATTTTAAAACAAGATAGTAGGAAATCAACAATGATTATTATACTTTGTTTTTTATTAGGAAAGTATTTTTTAATGATTAGTTGTACATATTTAACTCTAGAATTCCCTGTTCCATGACTGCATGAGGCTTTGCGGGACAACTAGACACAAACCATAACAGTACGGCTTTGTCTTCAAAAATATAGGACAAGTTTCTCACTGTATGATAAAAATTCAATTACAAAGACAAAAGGTGGAATCAATTCCTCCAACTTCGGTTGGCAATATATACTATTAAATTTTAAAATTTTACAAAAAATAGAAGTACAGCAACAAAAATAATTCAAGCAGTTAATGCAAGAAAAGCTAATCTGGGGTAGACAATATGATTGTGTTTTCCCAGAGAATGCTGAGCAACCTATTTGGGTACTACAGTGTGCTGTTAGACTGCATCATGCAGCCAGATCTGGAGAAGAAGTTGACAAAATGGAAATCTAAGGTCTAAATGGATGATAGACCATATAGGAATACCTGAACTAAAAGTTGGCAATATTCCTAAGGCCAAATAAAATAAAAAACAAGCATCTTAATTATAGATAAATTATTTTATTCCTTCAAAAAATTTCTGATAAGGGATCTTTGCTAATTGACAAACAACAAAATCGGACTAGTCTCTTTATAATTATAAATTTATAAAAATTGTAATAGTGTTACTAAAATTCACTGTGGTCAAGAATATATTTGAGGGCCTGCCAAAAAGCTCAGTGGATTAAAGTGCCTGCTTAGGCAGACACAGTGGCTGGAGTTTGATCCCCAGTGTGCTGTGTGGGCCCCATCCCCAGGGCATGCCAAGACAGTGAATGAGACTGGCATGGTGGCATGAGCCTGTAATCCCAGCTCTTGGGAGGCTGAATACAAGCAGATCACTACGAGTCCAATCTATGTAATAAGACTCTGTAGACCCTGTAGATGCTGTACTAAATACAAAAACAAACAAACAAACAAGAATATATTTGAGTGCACTCTGATTTTGTAATGGTGTTTGTTTGTGTGTTCTGTGTATTTATGTGTTCATATGTCCTTTCATGAACAGCTGTTCCTCTTTTTATTTGAGCTCAACAGTTTTTCTCTTCTTTGATCATTTGTTCATAATACAATTTTGGATAAAGCCGTAAAAGCATACTTTGTTTTGAGATACCATTGGTTTATTTATTTATTTATTTTTATAGAACTGGGGATTGAACTCAGGCCCTTGGCGCTTGCTTATTCCACTGAGCCATCTCCCCAGTTCCCTACCATCTGGTTTAAATGATATCAAAATTAGTTTTTAGTAATGGCTTACCAAAAAATTAGGTAAATAAACAAAAATTCCTTAGAGTGGGGGACAGATTGTTGGATAGGATTCCAATTGGTGAACAGAGGAGTGGCCAATCTTTGTCCATCAATAAGGAGCCCCCAGAAATCTTCATAGTCTCTTGGAAGACATCTCTAATAATTTGATCATTATTTAAAAAATAAAGTTTTTCAGAACATATTACAATAAGGTTTTCTCATAAAAAATGCCATTGGTACAAAACTAAATTAAGGAACAAAGGTTTTCAATAATGAATCGTATGGTGATTCATTATTGTTAATCTCATGATGTATCAGATGTATTCATGATTCTAGACTTACAAGTCTTCCAAGATCTAAAGCAAAGGTGCTTATTGTGATGAGAGTTTTATTTCAGATGCAGACCTCGGCCTTTAACAAAAAAAATGTGATGTATATTCGAAAAAAAATGTGATGTATATTCCATTAATATATATTCCATATATATACCATTAATGTGATGATTATATTCCATTAATTGGTGAATTAGGTGGAAGCTACTTACATATTAGATAGATATGTTTGGTTAAATGGGTTATGCTATATCAAAATGAAAATTTAAATATGTTATGAAATGTCTTCGAGATTATCATTCTCCAAAGTTGTATGTGGTTTTGATTTCTTAATTTCTGTGCAAAAATATGTAATTGTTGTTTGTTAATATTCATAGGGATTTTAATATTATAATATTCATGGGTGTTAGAAAATAATAGTTCCAGGGGTTGGGGAGATGGCTTAGTAGAATAAGCACTTCCCTGGTAAGTGCAAGGGCCTGAGTTCAATCCCTGGCTTAAAAAAAAAAGTTCCATTTTATATCTAAGGTATTTGATATTCAGATAGATAGTAATGTTAAGCTTACTGCCCGCATTATGTGGTAATGTCATTCAGCTTCTCTTCTCAGTGTTTATCAACTAAGATTTGGAGATCAATACTAGAGAGACAGATAGACTAAGAGGATAGCTAATATTTAGTCCCTAGTGCTGTGAGATCAATGAGGACTCTGGAGGTAAGAGAACCTATACCATGACATCCAAGAACAGTTGAGTCCTTGATCTTCTGATCAAAGAGATTATTGGAGCACAGTAGAAAGTCATCAACAATGTACAGTGTGCCTATGGAGAGTCACCTGGAGACAGAAATTTTCTCAAGTTTTCACAGAAAGCACCTTGGCAGTGCAAAATGTAAACCATACGCTTGGAGTGTTTGAAATTGTAAAGATATTTTTATGATCTAAATTGTAGTCAATTCTTTAAATGCATTTATTACTGAAATTTGTTAGTTTTCTTGTTTATTTTTTGGGATCCTTGTTATATTTTCTTTGCTTGTTCTATCATTATCTTGTAGAGCAATGCTCATATATCTACTATGATTACGGATTTATAAATTTCTTACGTTTCTGTCTATTTTAGTGTGTGTTTGTAAGAGAATGTGTATTTAAGATTATGTTTTTGACACATCCAAGTTCATTATTGCTATATATTCTTACTTTCCTACTTTTCTTATAACATTCTATCCTTCTCTTTTCTAATAAAACATTTTCCCTTAACATTTACTTTGGCTTGAACAAATATTGTTGCATCAGAACACTTGAATTATGATGGCATTATGTTCTGATAAACCCACTGTAGATTGAAACTACCATAAGATGCATTTACTACTAGTACTGTGTATTATTGTACTGAATGTACAATACACTTAAAGGTATAAGTTTTGTACCATTATGGCCATGTGGCTCATTACAAACTCTAGCTTGTTGCTGCTGACCAGCACCTTGAGAAAGTCTAGAACTAGATTAAAACTCAAAGTATGGATACACATTTTCAGCAATGCAAAGTCAAAAATCCTAGGTCAAATTATTTTATTTTGACCAGATTAATAAGATTTTTGATAAGGATTACATTCATTTTGGTGGGTTTTTTCCCTCAATATATTTCTTTTAAATAGCATATACAGTGGTACCATGGTTCAAAAAGTTAATTTATTTCACAATTTTTGAAAATAAGATCATGTTTGTGTTTGTGCAGGAAAGGTGGCCACAATAATAGCTGTCACTTAGTGAAGAATTTGCAAAGAGGAGGCCCCGTTTCCTGGAACTTGAGCAGTCAGCTGCGGTCTCGGTGGCAGTTGGCGTCTGCAGCTGGGTCGGCAGAGCGGCACGGTGGGACGGAGCGTCCCGAGCGGTGGCCGTGGGGCGAGGTTCCTGAAGGGGCGCGCTGCGCCCAGCTGCCCTCCCAGCGGGCCTGCGTCCTGGTGCCACCGCCCGTGGGGGCTGAGGACCCGTTTCCTGGGCGCGGAGAGCCTCCCCCTGGGCCACTTTGTGACCTGCCTCCTTGCTTCCCCGTTTTCAGCATTTGCCTTTTGCTCTTGTTTTCTCCGTGTTTGCTCCTTTTCCAACTTTGACAGTTCACTGGTCCTGAAACTCAGTCGGAGATAAACACGTTTTGAAAACAACTGCAGAACTGCAAGGGAAGCGATGCAGAAGTCAGGGTGTCCTGCAAGTGTCCAGCTGAGAAACAGAGTGGCAGGTGACTGTGATCAGAGGACAGCTGCAGGCCCACAGGTGGAACAGGACTGCCGTGCAACGAAGCAGATCCGCTTCATTAATCAGCTCTCCAGAGTCTGTAAGAAAACTTCATCCTCGACCAAGTGATAAACTGAACCCTGAGACAATTGACCCTTTTGGTGAACAGTCACTAGTTTCTTCTGCATTTGCTGCTATTTATTCTAAAGGAGGTATTCCTTGCAGATTGGTGCAGGGCTCAGTAAAGCACAGATTACAGTGGGACTGTCCTCCTGAAAATCTCCCATTTGAGCCTCTTATTACTTTAGCTGAGGGTCTGAGAGAGATGAAACATCTGTATACCTTCCTGTCCAAGGAGAGCTTTAGGGAATTATTTCTGGTCAAAGGTGCTCCTGAGAAAACTGTACCTTTGCTTCCTAGGCTGGTTCCTGTGCTGAGGGCAGCTCTGGTTCATTCGGATGACGAGGTGTTTGAGAGAGGATTGAGTGCTTTGGTACAGTCGAGCGTTGTCGTTGGGCCTTCTCTAAATGACCACCTGAAGCATCTGCTTGCAAGTCTTGCCAAGAGACTGCTGGACAAGAAGCTCAAGAAGCCGATCACCAGCTCACTGCAGAAGCTGGAGCAGCACGGTGGGAGTGGACGCCTTATAATAATCAAATCCAGAATCCCAACGTACTGCTTTCTACGCTGTTGAATGCAGGAGCTGAGAAGGTCATCATCTTGCTATAGGTGTCAGTGCTGGCTGCAGGTACTCATCAGGCCCTTACTCAGTTCAGTTTATTTTATTTTTGTAAATCACAGCCACCATTCATTGCTTGTATGCTGGAAGTTAAGACAAATCTATATAGGCCTACTGCATTCGAGCAAAATTTATTCATCAACAAAAAAGAATGGGTAATAATGAGAAGCAGTTAAAAGTTTCTTTCTTTCTTTCTTTCTTTCTTTCTTTCTTTCTTTCTTTCTTTCTTTCTTTCT
>NDGN011452778.1:0-14258 GCA_002564285.1 Tympanoctomys barrerae
GCTTTGCTAAGCTTGTTCTGAGTAGGTGCTTTAGACCACTGAGCCATCTCACCAGCCCCCAGGAATTACTTTTGAGGGTGATTTATGACGTGTCTTTTATAATAAAAACTTACTTAAGTACACAGCATTTACTTTGATTAGCTCTTAAAGAATTACTGGAAAACTCTAATTCCAAAATATAAATGATCAAGTGCTTTGTCTACTCAAAAAATGTCATTGTAAATAAACATAAATAGCCTTCAGATGTCTTAAGCCACTTTGTAACAACAAGAGCCTCAGCAAGAGGAAGTGTTTATAACCTTTTTGGTTTCCCTAGATCTCATTTATGCTAAAATATTTTTATCCTAAAGATTTTCTTCTATAATATCAAAATAATATTCTCTTATCTCTATAGCAGTACTTACAATAAGAATCTGAAGAGAAATTAAAATTTAAGGTCCAAGAATGCTCACCAAAAGCAAGAAGACATGCCCAGGCAAGCATGAGAACAGAATACCTGCTTCTTTGTGTAACCTGTCTCTATCGTCTTTGCGCAAGGGACACCTTGCAGTGTAGAACTTCAGACTGCTGATGGCCTTGAAATGGAACCTGACGTGTTTAAACTCCCTTGGCAACTCATGTCTTCACTCAACCCTCCAATCGTAAGGCACTGAATCTGCTGCTGAACCTCCCAATTGCTCTCCCTTTCAGAGCCCCAAAACTTCACTGGGCCAGGTTAAAGCAATCCCCGTATGCCCACTGGGGTAGTAAGATTGCTGTCTCCTAGTTCTCCTAGCTGCAGAGTCTTTCTGCATTCGGGCCATTTTACCATAACAAAACCAGATATAATATAATAAGAATCCAAAGTTAAACATATAAATCTATGAACATGGGAGAAAGTAGGAATAAAATATTATACTTAAAAAGTGAGTAAAAACATGTTAAAATATAAAGATCAAAGAAGAGGTTCACATTTCCGTCATTAAAAATAACCCAACACTAGCAGTAGTACAACCCTCTCCTTGGGGAAAAAAAAAAAAAACTTTCACAAGAAACTCAAGCTTTAAGAAGTCCTGAGACTTGTGAATTATGGAACAAGAAAATTATAATATATCTAGAAGACCTCTATGACTAGAAAGCTGGTTTTGAAGAATACAAGAAAGATATAAAGGGAGAGACAGCTCAGTAGAATAAGAACTAGCCTGGCAAGCGCAAGGACCTGAGTTCAATCCCCAGTTCTGCCAAAAAATATAAACAAACAAACAAGAAAGATATAAAGAGCCAAACAGCCACCTTGAGATCTGAACTATGGGCAAGTGGTACAGTTTGGCCTGCTACAATACAACATTCATGATAACGAGCCTGAAACACTAAAGGTGTATAAGAAAACTAGTTTATGCTCCAAAGAGAAAAGCTAATGCACAACATAAAAAATAAATACAAATTACTGCTGTAGCTGTATATGAATTTTGTACTGACTTTTATAAATAGGAGTGTGTCCATACAGAAATTTTGTTCCATGTATCTTGACAGACATGAAAAAAATAAACATATAATAAATACTAGAAATAGTAGATCTAACACCTTGAAGAGGAAACAACAATCACAGCATCAGTTATCATACATGAAATGAAACAGGAAACTGACTAGCACTTATGAACAGATACAATAACCTTTTAAGAGAGAATTCTAACATACTTTAAGAGTAAAAAACAGGTCACAAGTAAGACAATTTAAGAACTAATTATAGTAAAACATTTTAAAAACAAGCCTTCATCTGCAAAGCTTAATATCTGCATCAGAGTCACAAGCAACAACATGCAATTCAGCTCAGCCTTAAGATTCAACCGTAAGTCTCATGTTTCTAAGAGTCAGCAAAACAAATGAAACCTGTAAGCTAGACCACTGGCAAAATGCTTTTAACTGCAGATCTAAGATCACTAATCCTCAAAAATTTCTGTTAAATGTTTTAAATACAATCCATTCCTTAGTCTCCTTTTCCAACAAAAAACATACATGTATTTCTGATGTATGTATTAATATATAAATAATATGATTAACGTTAACTTAATAGTTCAACTTTTCAGCTCCCCAGCCCACTCTCTTCTCCACCTAACTTGGCAGAATGTGTGGCTACAAATGTACTTCCTAGTACCTAGCAGTTGTTGGAAACTGTTACACTGTACTACAAAGAAAGTTATAAGAGAAAAAAAAGTTAGTGATGAAAGATACTACGGTTCCAACATGCCCTTCCTTACAAGTCAAAATTATAAAACTGTACTGTAATTGTTCACTGTTCTTCAAAATCACATAAGATTAAAAAAATAAAATCCACATTTGGATTTACTACATCTATTAAATATTAGTATAGCTCAATTTTGTCGTGTAGTGTATATTTATAACAAAAACTTCAGTTTTAAAGAAATATTTTTCTTATAATATTCCTCAACTATAGTAGAATTCTGGCCCTAGAAGTTGGTATATGAAAGATTGCAATTATTTTCAGACTTCGTTCATTTAAAGTTTAAAATATGTTCACTTTTGTGGCCTTACAACATGTCTCAGGAGGCATTCTTCTGCCATCTCTTATTAAACCCTAAAGGACTTTAGAAACATATTTATCATGTGCCAAAAGTATTTATTAACCAGTTTCTCATCAGTATTTAGTGTGCAGAAATGAAGACTTGTCTTACCTCTACACCATACACTGATAATAGCAAGGGCTAAACAAGTTTCTGAAGAAAAACAGATTAGATGCTATTGTACTTTTTTCTTTTTAATGAAAAGCCAAATCTGTACCTCAAATAGCACCCTATTCCCAAGCGTTGTCCTGTTTTCTATTTCAGTACTTGATGTATACACACTTTTCATGAAGCAAAGTCCTATATAAAGGCGCCTTCACTTGCTTTACCAATGATACTTCCGACTCTGAAGTGTAATGCACACAACAGCTATATTCCAGGCATTAAGACTGCCAAGAGAGAAGATAAACACTACAAATCTCAAAGAACTGAGAAACAGTCTTTAACAAAATGCAGCATATTGTGAGGCAACCTCATAAATCACAAATCAAATTCCAGTCCCCACCATACATCTCAGGCTTTCTAATCTTTTCCATGCTGATGATGACCTTGACATTCAGTAATATTAAGGACAGCAAAACACTGTGCTATCTCTATTCCTTCCACAAACTATAAAGAAATGTTTAAAACACTTATGGTTAATGTTCACCTTTCCATTAAAATTTACTGTACAGGTCTGGGAGAAGGGACTATTTTATGTTTTTATTTAAATTACATACAATAGTAATGCTAAAAACATTCCAATTTATTTTTAGAGTAGCAGTACACTCCCTAAAGAAAAAAATGTAACACTTAAGTTGAACAAATCTAAGAAAATCATTTGTTGATCTCTAAAAACCTAATATTTTGATTGCAATCACATTAAACTTCTCAAGGCATCTTAAGCAGAAATTGGTGGTTTGATAATATTGTGTTCCAATTTATGAAACACATATTCAAACAGTTACAAATATTTTGAATTTGTCTAAATGATACCTCCTCTCCTTTTTTTCTCTGAAGTGCTGGAGATCAAACCTAGAACCTCACACATGCAGACGAGACCTCGCCCAATGAACTACATCCCCAACTCAATAATTTCCTGCTTCAAAGCATCTGTGTATTTATTAGATTTTATCCCCAGTCCTTAATAGTTTTATGAATTATTGTTATGGTTTGTGTCTAGTTGTCCCCTAAAAGCCTCATGAGGTCAGGGGGCAGCTTCTGGAGCTTGTGATTGGTTACTGTGGTGCAGGCGCTGCATCTGGCCTAGGGCAGGTAATTTACATTGCAATGTAAGGAGCAGAGAGAAGCTAGCTAGCTGCCTGAGCTGCCTCTACTCCCTTTGCTTCCCTTTGCTTTGCTTTTTTGCCAGCTCTCTGCCTTCTGCAGCTCTGCCTTGGGACCAGCTGAGTGTGGACTGAAACCTTCAGTAACTATGAGCTAAATAAATAAGCCTTTGCTTCCTTCAGTTTGAGTGTCAGGTATTTTCCCAGCAAAGAAAGAAAAGTAACAGACAGTTATGAATGGATTCTTTTTTAAACTTTCACTTTTTCATTCTTATCTACAGAAATATATTTTATATATTATCAATTAACAAATGCATTTTCTATATTTCAAGAAATTATTTATAGTAAGACACAAATCTCAAATGTAGAGACCTGTGAAACTTTTAAATATGCATACACCATGTGCCCCCCAGCCATTGCCTTATCCCAGAAACACTTTTTTCCAGTCAACAGTGTTCTCTCAATTCCCCAGCTAATCACTACTGTGATTTCTATTGCCATAAATTAGTTTTACCTGCCCTTAAACACTGTGTGAATGAGATCACAGTTATTCTTTGGTGTCAGGTTTCTTCAGCTGTTTCAAAGATTCCTCCACATATTTGCAAGAATCAGCAAAGTGTTTTCAAATACTGCTTAGAATTTCATCGTGTGGCTACACCAACATTTTCTAACATTCTCTTATTGGTATTTGACTAAAGACACCATTCACTTTTTGCACAGGTCTATACTTTAGCAAATGTCTCCAGTTATTAACACTGCTACCTTTCCAAAATGGCCTTCCTATGAGCAGTATATGAGGGTTCTGGTTCTTTTCAGATCCTCTAATACTTGGTACTGTCAGTAGTTAATTTTAGCTATTGGAATGGATATACTATCCTCCAGTGAGAAGATTAGAAGCAAGCCTTGGACAGAATTTGAACCACACAGATCACATCTAGCACTATAGTCCACCTTGGTACTCACATGGAAACACCCTCCATTAGTATGCTAAGTACAAATTAAGGCAGCTCTTTCTGATACAGAGGCCATTACTCCACCTAAGACATAAAATTCCTGTTAAAAGCTGACTCTCATACCTGTTGGTGAGGAAAGCCACACTGCACGGAGCACAGCTCCTACTCACTCCAAACATCCTGGCTGCTCCAGAGCCTTCATGCTCTAAAGCTGGCAATGGTGCTTCACTGAAGCTATTCCATTCCTGGTCAGTCAACTCCAGCCATGTTATGAACCTATGAACCATGTTACGAATGTGTCCATGTTATATCATATTCTGAACTCCTCCAAATCATCTAATTTGACACCTTTATCAAAAAGGTACTCAAAAATGGGTTCAGAGCATTAAATAAATAGACCTTTCATATTCCCTAACACCCACAAGTATTTGTCTACAATTAAATGCTGGAATACCCCTCAAAAATCAACTTTAAAAGACTGTATCCCTTACTACTCCTGTTCCACAAAGCGTAAAGCAGTTTCTCATCATAGCTGTCTCCTGAGTAATGATCAGAGGAGGAACAGCATGTTTGTTTCCATATGGCCAGGCAAGTGTCATCTCAACCAGTCTTTCTCATTTGCATGAGGGACACTCATACATCTGCATATTTTATAATGATTTTTTGTGCATACATTTTTATTTAGAATGTAGTATTCACCTTTGATGTTTCTAGTAATATCTAATAATATGAGTCTAGTGATAAGTTTTGGTTATTTTCCAAAAGTACATTAAACTTTAAAGTACATTAAAGAGTTTTCATAGATTACAGCACAAAATTGTAGTTTATTTTTCACAAATGAACATGAACTCAAAGACACTTTTAATTACAAAATCAACACAAAATTTGAGTTCGAAAAAGAAAGATGTGCCAAAATATCCACTAAAAAAAACCCAAAAAACAAAAAAGGCAGAAGTGTTAGCATATTAGAGAGGAAAATCTGTGTAATGAAATGGAAAAACAAAAAGGACATCTCCTTATTGTCAACTATTTATATGTAGCAGAAAATGTACCCCAGCCAATCTGTTAGTTACCCATGTAACAGTTCCTGTTACAGCTCCTGGGACATCTGTCTCCCAGAAACAGCTGGTCACTGTGATGCAAATTGTAAGAACCAAAGACAGCCAAGTACTCTGCTTCTGTACTTCCTGCGTGCTTATCCCATATAAGCCCCAAAGCGCCAATAATCAGGCCTGTCATATGGGGAATGATCCCATCAGCACCCTCAACATAAAATAAATCTGCCTCCCAATGCTGTACGTGATTTCAGTGTTTCTGCTTGCTGTCGCACTCATAATACAGAAATGATAGAAGTTGAAAGAAGAAATGCAACTTAAAAAATTTCCACTAGTGGTCAATGATTATTGTTCAACTGTGGCACTGCGGGGTTGATCAATAATATTCAGTGTTCCAATTTATGAAATAGCACATATTTCAAAATAGTTACAAATATTTTTATCCTGTGTAAATAATATTTCCTCTTTTTTTCCCCTGCAGTGCCGGAGATCAAACCTAGAACCTCACACATGCTACACCATGACTTCTCTCAGTGAACTACATTCCCAAGCCAGTATTTTTTTTTTTCACTATACTCACTGCTTTATACAGAGCTATCTCTGGAGCACACTGCCTAATTTGCTCAGCCTTCTTCTGATATCTAGGTGCAAGCCATGCTGAATCCACAGCTCTTCTGCAGCCTCACAAAACCAGTATCACATTGATAACAGCAAGACTGGTCATCAGCTGAAGTACCTCACTCATTATGGAGGTTACATTCCAGACCTCCTGCAATAAGTGAAAATCAGCAAGTACCAACATTATATTTCTCTTAGCATTTATATATAATTTAAGGCTTTCTAAACCCTTCCCACACTCTTATAAAACTTTCACATACTTTTAAAAACAGTTCTACTGTTCTTAACCATTTCCTAAACTCATAAACCTACATAATTTTAACAACATACATATATGGTACTACAAAATCCTGCAACATAGCAAAACAATCCATAATAAGTAATTTAGACTAATATGTTTTGAAAACTTGCAAAACAGTGAGTCTGTGACAGTCAAACAGTGAAATAGCGAGGGACTACTGTAGTACCAGACCCTTGGGATCAAGTCAGGTAAGCCCCCTGAGTCCCTGAATGATAGGGTGCAGTGAATACTAGGAAAAGAATTTCCTAGGCGCCCCTTCTCAAGCACAAGGATCCAAAAGCTCTCTTTCTTCCAAAAGTAAAGCTTCATTGTTTTGTACATATGAGCCTTCAAAGGATTTATGAGATGCCCTCATGCTCTTTCCTATCAAGGTGACACAATAAAGCTGATCCTTTCAGCATCCATGCACTCCTTTATCCCAACTTTGTAGGCACTTTCGGGAGAAATTATCAACTTTTTTAATTTTTAACTCTATTTGTTCCTGATATTCACTACAAAAATGGATAACAGCCCCAGCAACACCCATGCAACAGCCTAAACAATGGGCTGCCTTGAAACTTCTATCAGATTAGTCCACTGGCCTTAATCTCAGCTCTGGACCTGGGCAAACCATATACAAGTTTTTCCGTCAGAGTATAACACACATAGCCTTTAGTCCAACATAGCCTTTAGTACCAATGGAGCCATGATTCCCACCTGAAACCTCTTGAGACTGGACCTCACTGTCTACACTTTTATAAACATCTCGCTCTCCTGAGTTCTGACCAGTCTCAAATCAAGGCCGTCTTACAGCATTCAAGAGCCTCTCTAGCCAGAATCTCTAAGCTTTTCCAAATCCCCCCCAAACTAGTTCCAAAGGCTCTTAAATCATACAGTTGGGTACAGTCACAGCAATGAGCCCATTTCTTTTCAAAAGCTGTTTTAGTTATTTTCTCTGCACTGAGACACAAAACTCAACATCCACAAATTAAAGGAATAAAGGATTATTTTGGCTCATGTTTTCAGTCCATGGTTTGCTAGGCTCCAAAACAGGAAGGGCCACAGTAGAAAGGTCTAAGCAGAAGACAGCTACTCACCCCATGGCATACAAGAAGCATAGAGTGAGGAAAGAAACAGGGAGGGAAACATACTCTTCCTGGTCACATGCTCAGCGACTACACCACTACCAAATAGGCCCTACTTCCAAACAGCCCATTTAAGTCTGAACTCTTCAGTGAAATAGTCCATTGATTACATCCCCATGCTCCAATCGTCTCCCCAATCATCTCCCCAAAGTTTCACCTCTAAATCATAAGACAAATCAAATTATTTTCAAAAGAAATATACCACAGACACAAACAATTTCTCAAGGTGTTTCAACCACTCATGTTCCACTTATGCCTTAGCAATGTGCTATGACTGGGATATAGTTTGTTTGCAAGGGTCGATTTGTTGAAAGCTGGGCCCCTAGTATAATGGTCATAGAATGTAATCCATACTACATTCTATCCAATAGAATAGATACCAATAGGTGGGATACAATGAAGGTGCATTAGACTCATGAGGCCATATGCTTGAAGTACACTGTGAGGCCACAGTGTCTGTACCTGCCTGCCCGTGTCTGTCTGTCTGCTGCCTCTGCCCCTACAAACCTACCCAACCTGATCCATTTTTCCTGATTTCCCACATGTTCCTACCTTGAGGACTTCTATGATTAGGCTGCCATCAGGTACTACATCAACAGGGTTGCCTAATTTTAAGAGTTCTGGCCTCCAAAACAATGAGCTCTTCTCTTTAAAAGTCAGCCTACATATAATATTTCATTATTCTAATGAAAAATGAACAAATAATGACCAAAAGATAATTACAGTAACACTTTATTCTGACACTGAAGAACCTATAGATTGAGAAGCACATATACTTTAAAATGTTCTAAGATTTTCACCATGAGATTTGTATGTAACTAAACATAAAAAAGTGAAATGTAAAAATTACTGGCTTTATCTCATCCAACTATAAATATTAATGTAGTATTCTAAGTGTGTTGCTTCATATTAAACTATGTCTACTGAAGTATAATCATAGTCAAATCATTCTGAAACTGTTAATTGTCAACATTTGTTATTTGAATTTAGGCAATGAAGAAAAAGGTAAACACTTTTCAACATGATAAATTATTTCCTAAAGTATGCATAATTTTGTTTTTTAATATTTAGAGTGCCAACCCTTAATAAGATCTACTGAAACAAATGCACAGCTGCGAACTGTTAATCAGAATTCTGTTTCTCTTTTGTTTATTCAAGGTGAGTTTATAAATGGTTACTATACATTTTGTGCTCAGCATTCTGTTAATTGCAATTATTAAATCTACACAAGCCAAGAAAAATACATTTGTAACAACACAACTCATACTTCCAGAAAATACAACTTAGTGGCATATTACATTGCTCTAAATCTTTATAGCATTAAAAACAATGAAGTCATTTACTATTGTACAGTATTAATTTTAAAAGGCCAAGAATGAAGAGCACTTTTAACCACTTTTCCTAATTTGTCAAAATTTAGCATTTAAAATGATATGCATCATATATACTGATATGACTTAACAGCAGGTTAGAAAGAGCCCTAAGCCCTAATTTCTTTCCTTAATTACATATAGTTATATGTAAGCCATATAGTAAAGTTTCTGTAAAGACAAACTACCTATACAACAGTGGTTCCATGAGATTATAATGGGGACATAAAATTCCCATTACCTCTCACAGCAACTGTAACAAAATGATGTTGGTATAAACAAACCCATCATCTTGACACTCCTCTTGAATTATAATCTGTACAATTATGTTCAATTACGTATGACTACCATATAGGGTAACTAATGACAATGATACTAGTATATATATTACATTATATATCTTATCATTAGAGTATTACTCCTACTTAAAAAATGCTTCCTGTAAAACAATATGAAATGATATATCAGTAACAGCCACTTACTGTGAAACATCAAGAGCCACGTGAACTGGTTGGCCTCTACCACCTCAATTTATATAACTATATGATGCGCACAAAAAGGTTGTTTAACAAAGCATTTGTCAGTATGCCACTACAATACACATATTGCTTTAATGAGAAAATATATGCTATAGAGCTAGCGATGTTAACGTGGTACATATCAAGATATTTCTAAATTCATATATATACTTTCAAAAGTAATATTTGAATAAATTTTATAACCTCTTTATATAACATCTTAAAACATATCCTCCACAAATGAAGAAAATTATTGCACTTTTTATCAAAAATTAAGTACTACCAAGTTTTGCTCAAAGCATTTGCTGCAGTCTTCTTTCTTTTCTCTTTTTTCTTTGTACTGACAATAGAGCCCAGAGTCTTAGGAATGCCAGGCAAGTGCTCCATCACTGAGGTAGATCCCCAGAACTGTGTTCTTTGCTTTTAAATATATTAACTAATTTGTACAATTTCTCAAATCCTTCAGGAAATAAGCCTAATTAAAATTTCGAAAAACAGCTCACAGATTTTTGGTTTTCATTTAAAGTTACTAACATTTAACATCAATTTCAACTAAAATGGAAGACCATACACTTTATGTCTTTAAAGCTTAATGTAAATATAATGCTATACAAACTAAGTTCCAAGGTGTTATTTAAGGATATTAAGCAACTATATCTGAGAATATTTCAGACATCTTGTACCATATAAAAACCTTGGGAATTATTTCCAAAGAAATATATTATTGATATTATTTTGAGGAAAATTATCTAAGAACACTGATACATTCTGGTACTAATAAATGTGTTAAGAGTAAAAAGAACAAGGGCTGGGGAGATAGCTCAGTAGAATAAGCGCTTGCCTCGCAAGCACAAGGGCCCGAGTTCAATCCCTGCTTCTGCTCCCCCCCAAAAAAGTAAAAAGAACAGCAAACTTCCTAAGACTAATATTAGCTTTGTGCTCTTGGAATATTATTTCACTTTCTCAAAGCTGAAATTTCTTTTTCAGTAAGAAGAAATTACCATTGCCTCCAAATAACTGTTCCATTATAATTAGTTATAATTTAAAACTCTTAAAAACAGTACTACTTAAAAATAAAAGCAAATTTATTTATTCCTTCAGAAAATCAAATTGTTTCAAACTAAAATTTGGGATTATTAAATTGAAAAAGACAATCTGTTACAGATCTTGGAACCCTGCCTATTTCTTGTGTGTGTGTGTGTGTGTGTGTGTAAACATACTATCATAGTGTAGACGAGAGGTTAGCAGTCTATAGCCAATGGGATATATCCAGCTGGCTGGCTGCTTTTGTAAACCAAGATTTATTGGAACATGGCCAAGATCATTATATTAGCTATGACTGCTCTTGCTGTATAAAACCCAAGCAGTTGGAAAATATGACAGAAATCATATGGCCAATAAATAGAAACAAAAATATTTACTACTGAATCTTCATAGAAAATGTCTGCTGACCACTGCTACAAATTATTACAGTTGAATTGGACCATGTTTTCAAAAGGAATTAAGAAAAAAATTTAAAATTAAATATACATCTAAATTTAATGATTTTAATGTCATTCCAAAATTATAGAAATATAAATCTCAATAGCAATCAAAAGTAAAATATAAGGTTTAGTAAAATAAACATAAAATAACACAAAGCATATTAATGGCTTATTTAAAACAAAATATAACTTATTGTCACTATAATTAAAGTCAATTATTTGTTACGAAATGTATATCTGCTTTATTAAATTCCATTTTTACCTGCTAATGGCTTGCTCCTCATCAGTTATTCCAGTCTCCCTGAATGCCCTGTTGGATTCCGCCAAACTCAAGGCAATTGCTCTCTGAAGATCATCTTTATCATCTCCAGTGAGATCAATCACATCTGAAAAGCAAAACTATCTTTCTCAAAATTAAAAGTTAAATAAAATAAAAAGGAACTTTATCATAAAAATATTATACCCAGTATTCCCTCTGAAGGCAGATCTGCACCAACTTAAATCTATCTAAAAACAATGCAAATACATCTTTAATGTTATACTTGCTTAGTTTTTTTGCCCATAAACCTAAAGCAATAAGGGTATAAATACTTTTAATTGCAAAAGATTATTAGTATTCTTACCTCTTATTATAAACTAACAAGCAGAATACTGCTGAGGATAATTTCTTTAATAAAAACTAAAATCACTAAAGTCAAATATTTACCTTTATGCTCTGTGAAGTTAACCCAATTACATATACATTACATTCTATCCATACTAACATCAGACACTGTGTAGTTAGTTATAGTTACAACTGAATCTTCAACACTTGTATTTTAGAAGTGTACTGTTGGATGAATGGGTGTGTGTGTGTGTGTGTGTGTGTGTGTTTTATACAGTCTGGAAAAACATGCCAAAGTGTCAGTAGTATTTAACTTTGACAGAAGAAGTTATAGGGAAAAGGTGTAAGGAGTTATTTTCTATGTAAAACAATTCTATAATATCTGATGAACTTATTATATAGGATATTATTTTAACAAATATATACATGAATGATGTTAATCATTTTTCTAACAAGACAGCCCTGATGCTATAATATTCTTTTTCCATAGGATAAAAGCTACAACTATTACATTCTTTAGTAAACCCATCTTTAATGTGAATTGGTCAACTTACTTAAAAGAGAATATGCCCCCCAAAATACCCTCATTATCATTTCAACATGATAGGAATCAATATGATAAAGAGAATAAAGTCTGTCTGCTATTGTGTGGCTTTGTTTGGTTGGTACTTTGCTTCTGTTTTGGACATGTTTTGTATTCAAATCGCTTATTCATATTTTAAGCATGATTAAGATTTCATTGTCTTGCTAATCACAGATTTTGAGAGAAACTAAAGGGAAAGCACTGGAAAAAAGGCCTTCATTCTAACATTTGGCTATAAGAATATACAGATATACATACATGCAAACATACACATATATATGTATCTGTACATCCTCACGCCCATGCACATGTACACACACACACACACACACACACACACACACAGAGTGAATGATGATGCTGAGTGCCAGCCAATGGAAAGGCAAGCTGAGAGGAGCAATGCAGTGCATCCTCATTCACCTTACTCACTGGATCGCGTGCAGTGCAACTTCCAGTCCCTCCCCAAAGTCAAAATTACTATGAAAGGTAAATATTGTGAATAAAATAAGGACACTGAGACAGCCAAACAGCACAACTGAAAACATCAAAGAGAACTTCAAGAACTGCTTCAGCACATAGCAAGGATAAATGTGTTTGAAGTGAGGGAAGACTTTGAAGGGGATTTTTGGCAGTGTCATCTTTTACTATAATACATCAGTTTTCAATCACACCTCATAATCACTGGAAAAATATACTCAATGAGAAAAAATACTGCATGGTTTCAAAAGTCCACTTCTGTTGGTAGCCATACTTTTTTTCCCTCAAACTAGTACCTTACAAGAACGCTTAAGATACTAAAAATAACTGATCATGGGAGGTATTTTTAATAACCTTAAATAAATTTAGCAAAACTTCACAAAAAACTAGTAAACAGGGCTTCCAAATTTATCAAATAAAATGTAGGCACAGCTTCATAAGAAAACAACTGAAAAGATGGAACACCTTATGCAGGTTAGTAGACCAACACTTCATAAGTCTGGCCAAAAGACACACATGCACCCAGACATAAGCAAAAACAGGTATTTCTGTTAAATACTGATGAACAAGACACTAGACATTTATAAAATATATCATTAAAATCACTTATCTTGGCTACTAAAATGGCTAAAACTTGGATACAGGGAGGATAATAAAGGCAGAGGAAATAAATCTGAAAATTAGAGAACTAGAAAAAGAGGTCTTAGGCATATGATCAGTTAGCCATTGCACTTCATTCTCTCATCCTTGTACTGTGCTTTTTTCAACTGTAGAAACTGGAAAGATTAAAAAAATTATGGGCTGTCAGCCAAAGGGCTCAGCGGATAAAAGCATTTGCAAGTAGGCACAGGGGCTGGGGGTTCAATCCCCGGCCTGCCATGACAGTCCTGCCCCTGGGGCGTGCTGAGATAGCAATTGAGACTAGGCATGGTGGCATGTGCCTGCAATCCCAGCTCTGGGGAAGCAGTAAACAGGCAGATCACTATGAGTTCGATTTAGTAGTGAGACCCTGAACACCATGTTGATCCTTCCCTAAAATACAAAATACAAAAAAAAAAAAAAAAAAAATTGCAGCTAAGGTTCTAGATAAAATTTAAGTTTCACCAACTGGACACACTAACATGAGATTTGGCAGGCAGAAGCAAATGGCCAGCCACTACTCTTCTGCATCTCACTGTTCCCTCCAGCATGACTGAAGATACAGGGTGTGCCATAGCAGTGCTCCAGGATCCAGCTGCCAGCTCTGAGAATGTCAGAATGTCAAATGACAGAGTGGCAAGCAGACTCAGCCTTCCAATGTCCAGGCAGAGCTCCATGGTAATTTTCTAATCCTGCCATGTGGTTG
>NDGN011452788.1:0-18597 GCA_002564285.1 Tympanoctomys barrerae
GCTGACAGTCATGTCACATCCAGTTTTGTGGCCATACATATTTTTATTTTATAAAAATACTTCTTCCTAGCATTAGAATTTTGCAGGAGGGGATAAGGAGCTTCTTGGTCAATGTCCCGCTGTGTGTAAAGCATGTCTCACGTGGTTCAATTAATGTGTTGATGAGTTGAGATGCCTCAGATGCTCTTTGTTGTCCTGAATGTACCTAAGAAAAGACCAGTGTCCTTACTGCAATAGAATTGTCACACTAAATTTTATGCAGACTTTGCACTATGGGAGTATGTCTTTTAGTGCATATGACCTTGGTAAGAAGAACTGCAAAGAGAAGCAGGTTGTTAATTAACTGTGTTCAAATTGATGTATCACCTCCATGTGGCTTTCTAGGAAAGTTTGCTGTAAAGGTGAAAGTTAATGACAATCTGGACAGGCTTGGGTACCAAAAGTGGCCCTTGGCATTCACAAACCACATTGGCATCAAACACTCCGAATTTGACAAAGACTTTGGGCTGGAGACCTCAGGAAATCAATCTAACCATGTGTCTTATTCACCCCAAAGGAACAGGGTCAGACAGAAGCAGAGGGCTAGAAATTGTCACTTACTTTGTAAGCCTGGCCTGCAAGGCTCTGGAGGGAAGAGCAGATGCCAAACAGAGTCGCAGGAGCTTTTAATATAGGAGTGGGAGCAAAGATAGTAATTAGGAATGCCAAGAAAATGAGCTAAGCTAATATTACCTTCCTTCTTGACTGATAATTGAACTTGCTTTTTGAGGAGTTACTTATGGTAGTTTCATAGGCTTATTAGAAATGATGAAAAATTAAATAGAATTAATTTAGAAGAGCTATATACACAATAACATGCAAATTGTCAAATGAAAACAAAGAAAATACATTTGGTTAAATAAAACAAGACTGACTATATTATTGTTCAGAATATTAGTAGATAACAAAAGGATACAGAAAAAGAAAGATGAGATTTTAAAAATCACAGGAAAAATGAAAAATGAGGAATAAATTTACAGGAAAAGTTTAAGAAGAAGAGATCCCTCCATGTGGAGGAAAATTAAAACAGAAATGAAAAGGACAGTTGAAAACGATAGGCGCAGATTCACGCACCACCACGAAGGGTTAGCAACCCCTTTCGCTCGTTCCCTGCTACTGTCTCGGATTACATATTTCAGTGCTCAGCTCTGTGTTGGGGCTTCTAGCACTTCCGGCTCGCTGGTGCCCTGTGCGCGCAGCTGCGCCTCTCTTCACGCTCCACTCGTGTCAGGTCCTGTGTTCAGCGGTAGAGTGTCACCAACTCAGCCCACTGCACAACTTGCGATGCACTGTATCTCCAAACTCCTACATTTAGGGTTAAATAACGGCCATCTAGAATATTTGCATTCATACCAAGCTTTCTTTTTTTAAAGAAAATGTGATGCATAATTTTCTGCAAGTATTTATTTTTATTTTATACATCAAGAGAGTTAAAAAGGACTAAAAATATATATGTGAAATTCACATGAGAGTTCACAAATGGCTTATGGAAAAGGTGTGTTTCATTTGCACTTTAATAAAATAAGTACAATTTTTATAGTCTTTCCAACTGTATCATAATAAAAATACTCACTATTGAGTATCTAGATGACTGACATGATTCTAAGTGATTCATGCATTTACTCTCATTTAATGCACTATTAACTTATGAAATAGGCATTATTTTTTTCTTCATTTTGTAGAGTAGTATTCATAAGGAAGGTGTTATAACTTAGCTGGAGTTAGAAGTATACAATTGCCCCCAACTGAATTATGGCAGTCAGCTTTTTATTTCCTTTTTTTATTGACAAAAATCTTTATTTAAAAACATGTCATCATAGTCAAACAGCCAACACCTGCTCTTCCTTCTGAGGTGTTTCCCTGGTTATTTCATCTGCAACTGCTTTCTTCTAGCCTAGGGTCAGCACATTTGTGGATATGCCACAAGAGGCTAACCACAACTTCACCGAGAGCACGAACAACAACGCGGACATGAAGCAAATGAAATGCATGCATCCTACACAGAACACGTTTGCTTGTGATCTTTTTGTGACACTATCAGAAGATTTCATTTCAATACATGAGAAAACATTGGCCCACTCACCTCACGCCTTGGATGTGGAGCCACATTGCCCTTTGTCCTGCTTGGGTAGAAGGGACCAGAGCTCTTTTGTATTGGAAAGACCAGGAGGAGGCCCAGGCTCTACTCCAGGCCTGACAGCGTAAGCCCCGGAACACGACGGAAACACTGGCTGCCTGCATGTTTCCAGCTTGCCAACAAACCGGCTCTGTACAGTTATCCACACAAACTTTGCCCGTTCATTGAGCATCAATATTGTAAACAGTAAAAAACATTTGAAACCCCCCCAATTATAAAAAGTGGTTATTTGAAATATAGCAGTAGTCTCTTCAGTGAAACTAACAAAATATTAAGTGAAACTAAGCCTCAGGAACATCAAAAGTAGACTTTACAACCAGATTAACTTGTTTTTAAATCTACCAAAATGGCAAAACCCATGGCCTGTCTTGCTTGGGACCAATTCATATAAAATAACTCCCACCCCTGATTGCATTCGTTCACAAAAACGTGTTCAGGAAGTGGAGATGAATCCAGACGGGCTTCTCCTCGGTGAAGGGAAGGCGTGGCTCTGTAGAAAGGGCTCAAGTAACTCTCAAGAATGGGGTTAAGATGAATAAAGGCATCACTGTGTGGTGCTGCCCATCCCCTCTGTGTGCAAAAGCCTCCTTCACGCCTCCTCACTGCTGCGTCGCTGCCGACGTCCTCTGCCTTCGCGACATGAGGCAGGCGGAGGGCCTTGGAGAGCTACTCCACCGATGACTTGATCCTTTAGTCAGATTTGTTATGCAATCCATTTTCACAAGTAACTTGCCTATGTTTTAACAGTAGGTAAGTTTTTCTTCCTCCCAATGTACTGACTTTAAAAATAATTTTAAAGCCCACTCACTTGACCTGTGGAGTTTTAACTTCAGAATTCCTTTTTTTATATGTTGCAGTTTTGGACTTTTGTTGATGGAAGACTAGAGAAGATTTTATGCTTGGTGAGCTTCATTTTGAATGCATTTAATTACAAGAAAATGACTTTTAGTTTATACCAAGGCTAAGTGTGCTTGGTATATAAGCTGCCAAAGCAAGCACATAAGTGTGCTTGGAAAACCAGGGAAACGGATAGAGGAGGAGGAGAAGGAACGCAGGCTGTCACCCACAGCACCCTGGGAAATCAAGAAGAGATAAAATTAGAAACTGCTCGTCCTCTGTGTAAGCACTAGGAATCATGACCCTTGATTTGAGAGGATGCTTCTGGACTAAGTTGGACAAAATAGGATTTCTATGTGGATTTTTGGAGTCAAAGGAAGAAGATATATTATAAACCCATTTTACCTTTCTCTCCTGCCAAGGAAGCCCCTCTTTTACAAAACTGTTACTATTTGGTAAGCTATCCAATTTTGCCATGCATAGTGCTCAGAATGGCAAGGAAAAGAGGCTTAACATAATGAGAATAATGTACAAGAAGGAGGAACATTATAGATATGCAGAAAGTCGCTTAGATGCAGAAGAGAGAAAAATGTCTCGGACACTTCACGTCTACCCCTCTTCTCATGCTGCCCCCTCCCATAGACCACGGGTTCTCTCCCTACTTTCAAGAGATTTATACCCCTGCTTTCTTTTTGCTCTTTATTTGTACTACATGTTATTGAAATAAGAGAAGGTCTACATTAATTTTGTGTGTCTGATTTATATCACTGAACCTTATGTTTTCAAAATGTATCTATTTTCCTATAAGTGTCTTGAATTTATCCTTCTTCATAGCTGAGTATTAGCCCAATGTTTACACATTCCACATTTTCTTGGTTCATTTGTCTGTTTTGAACATATAGGCTATTTCTGGGATTGAGCAATTATGAATGGTGCTGCTATAAAAATCAGTATGCACATATCTATAATAAAGATGTATTTATCTCTTTTGTGAAGACACCTAGCAAAGGAATCACTGTCTCAAATGGCATAGAAGTCCTTCTGCTGAGCTCCATAAAGGCTGCAGGGCTCAGCTCGCCTCCGACGGTGTAGCAGTGTTCCCTGTCATCCTAGCTGTGCCCTCACTCACCATGTCGTCCATGCTCAGATACCGCCAGGCTTACGGCAAGTTCAGCCAACATCAGCAAAGGTAGCTAGGCGTTTCCGCCAATCACTTCCTTGCAGCTGTGTGGCTCAGGTCGTCATGGGTCTATTTTATCTTCTATCAGATATCTGTGGCCACTCTAAAGTCTATGTCCAGATATTGAAAGAGAGAAAGAAAAAAAAAAGAAAGAAAACTTTCTTCTGTCTCCTTCAGAGAAGCAAGAAGACTTGCCTCACAATTCCTGCATCACATGCTTGTGCTCGAACAAATCAACCAAAGGGAGAAGATTACCAGTGTGTTAGCTCATTTTCTGTTGCCTTAACCATGGAATAGTGAAGACTGGATATTGAGAAAGGAAAGAGTGCGCTGGTTTATGCTTCTGAAATTCCGTAGCCTGCGTCCTCTGGGAGTTTGGTTGGAATCCGAGCTGTGTACACCTGCGAAAGAGACAGGAAGCATTTCTGGGCAAAGAGGGAGGAGCACAGGAGAGAACAGGAACTCTACGATGGTCAGCCTCGCGAGGACGCTTGCACAACTTGAGAACTCACCCATTTTTAACAGAAAAATATTCATGTATTGGAAGTTCTAACTTTCTAACACTAGTTCATTGGCTCCCAAGTGTAAATGTCTGTTCTGGTGGGGTAATACAAAACACTCAGAATAAAATGTGCTGTACGCTAATTATCTGAGACAAAAGAGACACACAAGAGTGAATCATCACAGCTTAAATTATACATATTATAACATCATGAGAAAATATTTACTAGTGTAGAAATGATTGTTTTGATTTTTAGTGAAAATTGTTGTAATATAGTTTAAATGAAATATAATGTGCCATTTGTAGTGAATAGTATGATACAACTTGACCGATGCATATGCCTATGCAGCTATCAGCATAACAAAAAACAGAATACCTCAATCACCTCAGAAAGTAACCCTGTGTTTCCTCGCAGCTAATCTCTTCTGCTACTAACAAGGCTCCAGATTACCACGTACCTCCTTTCTATCCTTGCTTACTTACTTTCTAGAATTTTATTAAATGTGGTTGTATGGCTTGCAATCATTCATTTATTCTATTTAGATGTCCGCCCAATCTTTGTGCTCTCATAGGGGGCTTTTGAGCATGGCTGGACCATGGCTGCGTCATGGTGGCCCAGCCCAACGACCGGCGCAGCATGGTTCTGGATGCTTCACTCACTGAGGAGGACAGACGGCCCTGGGTGTGGGTGGTGCCAAATTCAAGGCTTCCATTTTGAGTAGCATGAAAAGGGAAAGACAGAGGCTGACTGTTCTCCACCTGCCACACCATGAACTCTTCCTTCTCTACCATTTGCCGTGCCAGCCACCAGCCTTGAGCATGGACTGAAACCTCCACAAACTGGGTGTCAGCACAGACAGCCAAATGACTGCTAACCAGTTCCCCCTTTAAACTGTGGAAATCAGGGATTTTTCTTTTTACCAGTCCCAAGATAGTAACTAATGCACACTCATTCATATTTAGATTCTGTCATCCAGTATGTTTGTGATTCTTTTAAGATGTTGCATAGGAGAACATGTTCTTGATTGTTTCCTTTATTGTTGTATAATATTCAATTTTAGACAAAAACCATCATATATCAATCCATCCATGTGTTAAGCAGCAATTGAACTGAACATTGATAAAGGTCCAGTTTGAATAGGGAAAATATAAAATGAAAAATGTTGTTACCTACGGCAGAGGACAAGTGGTTGGCTGGTAAGGGAGTTGTCCAAGAAATTCAGTATCTGCATGTATTGGAACAAGCTGTGGCCCACCAGCTGCGCTAGGTCTTAGCCACTTTATAGTCAGGGGCCCTGATGCATGAGCTGGCAATTTAAAGAAGAGAGGTCTGTCTTGGCTCAGTTTTCAAAGGCTGAAATCCTCGGTCCACGGACCAGGATGGCAGGCACAGTGCATGGCATCAGGAATGAACCAGAAGGGAAAGAAAGCTTTCCAGACCACGCCACCAGTGCTGCCTCTTCTGGCCAGACCCTGCCTCCTGAAAGACAGTCAGCCCCAAGCCCCAAGTCCAAGCTCCTTCCAGAAGCGCACATGCGAGGGACTACGGTTTGCAGGGCAACTAGGTCTGAAACCTAATATTAGCTAAGCCAAAGAAGTTCCCTGCTGAGGACTGAGATCCAGACTTCACTGGGGAAGAAAAAGATGGGGTTCACTCGATGGTGGGGAAGAGCCAGAGGTCCAGGGGACCTGGCTGGAAGTTCATGGCTGGCCTCTTCAGCAGTGCTGAGAGCAGTGCTGCCGGTGGAGATGCTTCGTGGTAACTCAATGTACACATGCGGAAGGGCTACAGGGAGGCACCTCCGCTGACAGGAATGTAAGATCAGCCGAGGGGATTTTGGCGGACCTTCAGCTTGCAGCTGGGTGTGGCACGTGAAGTGAAATCGCTGTACTAGACGTGGTTACTTCCACAGACGGGGCTCCGGAAACACTCCATGAAGAGCGCAGAACTGGCAGAGCTGCCTGCTGCAAGGAGCCCAGGAGGAGAAAGAGCAAACTGGAACTGAGAGACAGCCGCTTCCTCCTCAAGGATGCTTCCCGCACTCTCCTTGACAAGCCTTGACACTGTGAATCTATTTAGAGGAGAAAACACTTGAGGACCCAGCTCCACCTTCACTGAGCAGCAAACGAACAATATATTTATGTTTGAGAGAAAATTAGCTAACAACACAGGTTAATGACAAGCTAATTAACAAGGGTTAATCCAATATTTAAATTATTATTCTGAATAAAGTTCCTAGGAATACCTGTGTCCAAATGCCTGTGTAGACAAGGTTAACTTTTCTTGAGTAAATGCCTAGAACGATAACTGAGGGATCATGGAAGGTACAGGTATAACTGCATTAGAAAATGATAAAACATTCTCCCATGCAGGGACTAGCTCATCCTTTTGAGTTTTGCTTTTCTACTGAACTTAGTGCAGCTTAGGAGTAGCTCATCATGTTTTTAATTCCAAATTTCCAATTACTTACCTAGTTGAGAAAATTTTGGGTGTTTATTAGCCATTTGTCTATATTCCTTCAGGAAACATCTGTTCAAAATGTTCATACTTTGTTTAATCTACTCCTGAGTCTTTCGATATACACGGTCAACCTCTATCATGCTTAAAGCTTGTGTTTCATTTTTAATGCTATCTTTGGTGAGTGTGCTTTTCCTTTTCAAGAAATTCTAATTTGTCAAACTTTCATAGTGTCCATCTCTCTTCCATTGTACACTTTATCTAATAAATTTTTGACTGCACAAAGAACACAAAGGTTTTCTATTGAATTTTACTCTAGAGAGCTTTAGAGCTATGATAAATTTTGAGTTAAATTTTCAAATGTGTCTTCTCTTTTATTCCTCCTGGAGTTTCACAAAGACAAAAACACAGTCTTGTCCAATACTATATCTCACATACACTGTACCATATTTATATCTAGTAAGGAATCAAGAACACTCCCTAGCTGCTTTATTACTCTTCCCCTTTCCTCCCCATCTCTTTTTCTGTAAAGCTGTGGGCTAGAAGGCTCCAGAAAGAACTAGGAAAGTATGGAAGATGACATTTCCATGTGAGCAAACCCTGAGGGTAGGGTTTGTGAACATTAGCTGCATCTCTTCTACTCAAAAACAATGTAAATGCTCATATTTAAAGTAGAGAATCACCTCACCATCAATGTACTCATGTTTCTTGCAAATTTTATCCTTAAGGCCAATGAAAACCAGGTAGTTGGGAAAATAAATAACACACTCTATGTAGCTTAATGAAGAAGGAAACTCTAGACTTTGTGCAGTCTACAATCTCTTTTACCCATTTAACCTGGACTAATCTTTGAGCTACTGGATATTTCTCATGAGACATTCAAGAGTAAGCCAGGTCAACGTGTTTGCCAGTGAAGCACATTTTTTATTGTTTTGGTGTGCTCCTTCTTGTACCTATCTGCTTCAGTGTTCGGTTGCCAGAACGACATATAAAATTGTCTATTAATTAACTCACCTGAAGTGGGTTTATCCACATGTGCTGGGCATTATTCTAGCATTGCAAATGTCCAAGGACAAAGCAAAGCCCTCATCGTCTGAGATCAGGGAGTATTGCATCATTTTTTGAAGAGAAACCTGACTGAGAGTTATAAATATCTCATTAAGAGAAAGTAGGAACATATTTGAAGGAGCCAGAGGCTCAGGAATCGGGGGGGGGGATGCTCCTCTGCACACGATGTGTTCTTTTGCTGTTTGCAGTCTTCACTTTTCCACCGACAAGCTTAGCGTGGAAGAGAGTGGTGCTGCCGAGACTCCAGCCTGATGCACACGGAGGTCTTGTGGGGTGCTACAGGCTTTGCATTTCGTACAACGTCACAGGTTAAGCCCACGTTAGAGACACGGTGACTTATTGAGTCTTTTCAACTTCTTGATTTATGAGCAATGAAAGAACGTATTGCAAAGTTAAGTGTATGCAATAGAATCATATTTCTCCTGCTTCCCTTACACAAAAATCTTAAGATTTATTGTCAACATTCAAAGACTTTTAAAACCATGTGTTTTAATGTTGATGAAGTGTGTGAAAATAAAAACACGCAGCTCCAGCAGTACCCTCAGGATCACCTTGAAAGTAAACAGCACGGGGAGTTATCAGTGTTCATGCTTGTTGCGACTTCACAACTTACGCCTGAGGCTGCAAACTTTCCAGCAGCCTTCATTGCTCAGCTTCTGCCCTTGTCGATCTATTTTCATGGGAAGTAACTAAAACTACCTTCAGAAAGCTCAGAGTAGAGGATTCCTTTCCTCTGCGCTGGCTCTCCAGGTCTTGCTACGTCGCTATGTCACTCGCTGTCACGCACACTGCACTGCATCGGCCTGTGCAAGCAGGCTCTTCCCCTTTGTCGGCCTCTAGTCACCTACACTGTACTCGTATTTCATACAACACGAGACTCCAGCGTAGGCTGCTCCATCCGCTCGGCCGTTCTGTGCTCTCCCTCCCTTCCGCGGGACGCCGGGTCTAAGGTCACCTTCAGGGAAACCTTTCCGGGCATCCTACAGGACGTTCAACCCACTGCACCCCACTGTCCCTCTTCATTCTTAATTTCTTCAAAGTAGCAATCACTTAATAATTTAATGTGTTTTGATTCATAATTAATGCTTGCTATTCAAATAGAAGCCCTGTAGAAACTGGGGTTTTAGTTCCTGTTTGTTCATTTCCCCTCAACTTCTAGGAAACTAACAGCAACTTTAAAATTTTGCATGTATATGTATATATGTATATGTATGTATCAATCTAATATATAAATAGAGAACTCTGTAAAAGCACAAAAATTATTTAACTTATAGCCTTCATTTGTTTTCATATATTTGCATATATTTAAATTTTTGGTATTATCTTATTTTCTTTAGTATTTTTGCATCTTTGTAGGAAACGTATTAGACACCCTTCGTAGAGTGCGTTGGCAATCCTGAAGCCAATCACTGATCCGGCATCAGAGAAACATTGTATTTAAGTTTGACATATTTTCCTCTAATTTGTTGTCAGATAATTTTCGAGAGATCTAACTTGTCTAACATTTTACATTTTCAGGCCATTTCTTTACTTTTCTCTAGCTTTGAAGCTTTGTACCTCTACGCAGCTGGCAATTAATCATTGTAGGTTTCCTGGCAGAAGACTGTTTGGCTTCTTTAGAGAGCAGACCTTCTGTTTCTCCCTTCCTCTTTGCTACCGATTTATAAGCTATAGAGATAGTTTTAAGTCACAGGGAAAAGCCAAAGAGGAATGCTTCTGCTTCCGAGGGCTGCTTTCCCCAGGTCTACATTAGGGCTTGAAAAATTTTCATTTTGGTAACAAAATTATTTACTCTCAATTCCCCATCCAGTCTGTGTGTGTGTGTGTGTGTGTGTGTGTGTGTGTGTGTGTGTAGGGCAGAATTACCTAGGGAAGAACTGTTTTCTGCAGACATCTTGTTCCCAGAACAAACATTATTAAAGAATGTCTTTCTCCTTAACTCAGCAATGAATTCCTAATGCAGTTTCCAAACGCACTGACTTGATGAGATCTGATTCTTTTTCAACACGTGCCAGATTTCTGGTCTTTACCATCTGCTCAACAAATTGGTGGCAAGTAAAAATACCATGAAGATGAGGACTAATCGCTGATTAATTAAGCTCTAGGCAAGGGCCTAGGGACCTTAGGACTCCGATCCTATTCTGAGACTAAGCCCACAGCCCTTTCTGTACATGGATGTCATCAGAGAGCCAAGTTCTTCACTTTTCCTTATTCTAAAAAGGGCCTCACAGAGTTGTGATGGAAAGGTTAATTTAAGGTTAATGCTCCAAATTAGTTTAATGGCCAAACATAGAATATAATTTAGTTTCACATAATTCTATAAATATGATGATAAGAAAATTATTTTTATTCTTGAAAGAACTGGCATCTCTTTCCTTCATCCTTTCCTTTTCTGGAACAAACTATGGCAACACAGGAAGAACTGAAGACATTATAAGACTACGCTGGCCGAGCAGAAGATTAAGTGCATTTATTCATTTGTTTATTCATTTACTTATTACCTTGAGAAAGGCAAACTAATTAATCATCCACTCTACACAATAGTAACTAGAACTGGATAATATGACAAAGAACACAAATATTTCCTTTGCCCCACTTTCTATCCGGGTCAGCTCAGCACGGTTGCTTAGTAAATCTGTCGCAGCATGGGCAGTGCCTTGGCACGTGCCCGCCGCACCCTGGGTTCAGACAGACTTTTCCTGGACCTTCTGCTCCAATTTCCAAGGTTACTGCGACTTTGCTTCTAGTGGTTTCTTCTTAGGGTTGATTCTTTGCAGAGATGAGTACACTTCCACCTAAATCATTGAAACCAGAACTGGGCCATCTCAAACTAGATTCACCCACTAGATGCCTAGTAAATATTTTAAAGGAACACTTTTCAGTATTTGTCACATATATCATTTTCTGTTTTAGTCTTCTAGTGTTCCGGGAATCACAAATTCACAAATTAGCTAAACAGTAAGACACTATGTGTAAGTCATTTTGAGGACTTTAAAATTCAGAGCATATGAATACTTGTTGCAAATCATAAAACTATGGTAATTGAAGTAAATATGAAGTCAAGTTGAAAGAAAACATTACAATACAAACAAGTAAAACTAAGTTGTATTGTATGAGACATGGTGGTACCTCATTTAGACAATAAGACCTCGCCAATCTTGTGTTTGCTTTGGTTCTGCATCTTAAAACATTGAAATTTAAAACATAAAATTTCACTTCTATCAAAAACTCTGCATCAGTGGACAAACAGAACTTGAGCCACTTTTGCCACACAAACCCAAACACAGACACAGCCATTTTCCCCAAGATTGTAAAATAAACTGTGTTCATGAACCAAGCTACTACCGTCCTTGAGCTGTTCTCCAGTGATCAGTTGGCAATTGAGTTAGATTCAATAAAAAAAAGAATATGAGTTGAAGAACGGTCAGCTCAATTGTTAATTGGCTTTAGACTATCATGTTACAATAAAGAAAATATCAAAGCATAAAAATATGATGGAAAATAGTTTTATTTTATTAATAAAATACAAGTATGTGTTAGAAAACTGCTATATTGCAGGACACCAATCAACATACTACATCTACACTTCTGTTACAATACGGTACCTGTGCTAGTGTCCTAGAACTGCTGCAGGAAGTCACCAGACACTGCGCGGCTTGAGCAAGGGAATGCGCTTTCTACAGTGCTGGGCAGAAAGGCCCAATCGGTGTGCTGGTGTGTGCTGGGAGCTCCCCTCCAAGCCCTCTGCCCTGGATTTGTAGCTGTGTCTCCTTTAGGCCATTTTTCCATGTGCAAACACCCTGTGCCTTTTTGTGTGATCAAACTTTCTCTCCTTATAAAGACAGCAGTCAGCAAGGACTAGGGGTCCCCCAAAGCTCTTCATTTTACATGGATTATTTCCCCTTTAAAATCCTTATCCCTAACCAGGTACGTTCTGGGATACCTGAGATTGAGGTTTCCACATATGAATGTTCAGGTAACGCAATTCTAAAATACTAAGACCTCGTGAGTGATTTGTGCTTAAATCAGAGTAATTCATTTTTTAGGAGAACAAATGGGATATTTAACCAATGGGATATTTTAAACACCCTTTAAACACCCAGGGAAATTAAACTGTTAAAAGTTTATATGAGAACTTAGAATTTGAGAGGTGGAAAAAGTTTCAGAACTTGTGTAAATTGTGGGATGTCCATGCCTTCTGCACACTAATATTTCTTTCACTACTGTTTCAAAACTTGAGCCTGATTTGTATGGTTAAGAAGAGCTCTGTACAACTCTTAGACAAAAGCAAGTACGTTTATCTAGCTGTTTTAATTACCTCCTAGGCAGGGTCATCATGCACAGATACTGTGGCCACCTATATTTATTTCTATGTTTGTTTTTCTATAGGGTCCTTCTCTAATAACCTTCAAAAGGATAGAGAGTAGCTCTTGATCTTTAAATATATTTTTCATGTAGCTTATAATATAAGGTTAATAAAATATAACTCACATTAAATGTATGTGTCATTCAACTTTTTATTCATCACCAGTCACAGCGCATTCAACAGAGACACCCTAAGCATATGCACTGGCCTGGCTCAATGTCTTGCCGAGTTATATAAAAGCCTGACGCATGTGCAATGCTGGAGAGTGAACACCTGGAGCAATTAATTCCATTCTGGGGTGCCCTTTCTGTCTTGTCCTCTCTGCTCTCCTTTCTTCCTTCTGTTTGTCCTTTAGCCCCTGCTTTGTACCTGATCTCCTTGAGGAAGTTGACATAAACCACAGTAAGCAATAAATTCCACTTCAGCTAGTTTTTCAGTGAAAGGAAAACATTGGGCAATTCATGGATTTCTCAAATCGTTCCATATATATATATTGCATTTGACAAAAGCAGTTAAATGGGCCAGCGAAATGGCTCAGTGGATTCAAGCACCTGCAAGCAGGTGCAGGGAGGGGCCAGGAGTTCAATCCCCAGGTCTGCCATGCTGGCCTCACCCCTGGAGCACGCTGAGATGGCAATTGAGACTGGGCATGATGGCACGTGCACTTGTAATCCAAGCTCTTGGGGGCTGTAAACGGGTGGATCACTACGATTCCACTATAATAGTGAGACCATGAACACCCTGTAGACCCTTCCCTAAAATAAAAAAAAATAATAATAAATAAAAATAAAAAACAACTTCTGTTAAATGCTCTTGTCTTGCACGGCTCTCCCCTAGTCTGAAATTTCCACATGAATGTGTAACCAACCCAGTCTATCGGCTTCATAATCAAGGAATTATGAATCAGAAGAAATCCAGTAAATAAAGCAGCAGGAATAAACAGAAAATGGAGAAGTGGAGAAAATTTCAATAATGAAAATAGAGAAGCCATAACAAACCCAAATATATGGAGCATGTCACAACAACATGGAACTGAAGGATGCATGGGGCAGGAGACGGTTCAGCAGAATAAGTGCTCGCCTGGAAATGAAGGACGCGCAGTACCCGAAAGGGCGGGCGCAGGGCGGCGCGGCAACCTGAAGAAGCCCAACAAGCAGCACGCTGAGCTGTGTGTTGCTGTCACATGGGATGCAGTTAAGGTGCGCTAGTGCGGTGACAAAAAAGAAAAGAAGCACAGACGATTGTGATGCGCCACTGGACAGCGAGGAAAGCTCTCAGTTTGAATCAGTGAGTGACTCGAACTCTTTCTTGAGACTACATTTAGTGCTCTGTGTTGGGCAACAAGTAGACGTCACACATTGTTGTCTGGAGAAACTATCAGAAAAAAGCATTTGTTTTCAACAAATATACTTTCAGTAGCTGCTTTTGCCTCTTCAGTATAGAGCAAGTATTTTGTGTGTGAACCATAAACTATTACAAAGAGAAAAGCACTTTAAATAACTAATTTAATAAAGGAAGGAATCAGCAGTTCCTAATGTTAGTGTCAGGTTTCTTCCACATAGTTATTGTTTTAATATAACTGCCATGTAATATTATATCAATAAATTACAAAAGCAATTAGCTAAACTTAGTTTTATTCAATATCATATTAGATGACTAAATGTACCATCTTCAGCTGTAAGGGGGGCTCCTTTTTTCCAAAGAACTCATCAGAAGTTTTCTAAGTATTATTTCTTAAGATTCTTGTAGAGAAATTTTTTCATCCTGCCACGGGGTTAGGATGACATGCAGGCATAACTGTCGACTTGATTGGTTTGGGAAGCCCCTTGGGGGTTAAAGAAGCCCACTTTGGGTGTGCCTGGGACGCTCACTGAGGTACAGCCTTGGGCACTGCCTCTGGTCAGGCTCTGTGTTCTCTGGCCTGTTCTCTGTTGTGTCTCCCAGCCATGCCAAGCCCTCCACCGTGGCCTTCCTGATGTGCAACGCTCTTACCACTGGCTGAGTTCCATGAGACGATGGGAAGCCGTTGGCTCCTTCACTGTGTGGGGCAGGATTTGGTTCCAGAGGAGGAAAGCTGAGCGGCACAGTTGGGCAACTTTAAACATTATATTTAATATATTTTATTAAATGTTAGTGTGATTGTCATAAAATTGTGTGAGTTTATTTAAAATACAGCTCATCAACAACATGCATCAATAAGGGCTGGAGAGATGGCTCAGTAGAATAAGCACTTCCCTGGCAAGCTCAAGGGCCTGAGTTCAATCCCAGGTTCCGAAAAAACAAAAAACAAACAAACCAAAAAAAAAAGTGTATATATATACATATGCATCGGTAGAGAAGTTGTTTAAGTGTTGCAGAGTAGGACAGTGTTACCAGTACGTTGCAGCTCATTCACTATTATGCGGGAAATCCCCATGAAAATGATGCAGTAGTGTAGAGGGAATGCGATCTCATCAGTGAACGGTTTCCCGCTCTCCTACTACCTCGCTAAAAGCCGAATAAGCGCTGCAGCATCACAGTACGAAGCCCTTCAAGGTGGACGGACGGATCCCTTAACGCAGGACAGAGGAGGGCGTGCAGAGCTACAGAAAATGTGACCGCTGACATTTGCCTTCCAGTCTAAATGGTCTCCAGTGAACGTGGTTTCCCACTGCTGATAGGATCGGCAGCACCTCTATTGTTTCCTTCCCCTTGCTTCTCTTCCACCGCACCCAGGCCTTCCCAGGCCTTCCCAGGCCTACAGGTGCTCGCCTCTCACCCTCCGCTTCTGCGCTCCGCCCTTCCTGCTGCCTTCCCTGCCGTGTTCACTTCCTTGTTCTGCACCCTGCACTGTCGCTGTTCGTGCTCCGCGCAGGACGGGCCTGCGGCTCCCCGGAGGTCCTCAGCTGCAGCGCTCGCTGCCAGCGGCCTTCCCGCGTGCTCCTCTCCTCCCGGGGCGCCCGCGCACACCCTCACTGCGGGCTCGCACTCGGCTCGGCTCTCCTACGTCGCTGAAGCAAGCAGAAGGGAGAGCTGTCGGCCGGCGCAGTGCTTGCCTACTTTCTTTAGGTGTTCAGGATTTACGCAGCATTTGGCACTAAATATTTGCCTCAAAGATAGAAACACAGAAAGATAGAAACACGGATGGATGAACTGAAGACTGATGGCCACGCTAGGCTAACAGATGAGCGATTTACACTGAGCTTGGAGAATATCGGGAAAGCAAGACACCCAACTCTCTCAGCTCCTCTCTGTAACTAGGTCATACCTGGTAAAACATGCGAAACGCAAAGCGGAAACCTGTCATGGTTTAGAAGACGAGCCTGCCGTCACCTCTGCAGGGCAGTGTGGCAATCCGAGCACTGGGCTGCGGGGCCTTCCTCGTTAGAGGGCCCCTCTTCCTTCAGCAGCCCGTCAGCACCCACCGTGAAAGACTCCAGCCAGTAGAAGACTTCAGAATCCCAGTATTCCCATTAGAAGACGATTATGTGCAGAACCAAATTACAGAACGTTAGGTTCTGACAGGACTCAGTAAAATACAAAAGAAAAAAAAAGGGGGGATCCTACAGATTATATATAATTTTAGTCTCAAAATCTGATTCATTCCTACCCATTTTTTTCTAATACTCTTTTAATAGCTATGAGAAACAAATGCCCTGGGAATCCACTACCTAATGTCAGGAACAAGGCACTTGGGATGTTACTTCTTCAAGAAGCGTCCCTATCAGAGTTGGGTGCATTGCACTCCCGTGGAATCCCCACACTCCAGACCCTGAGGCAGGGGGACTTCAAGTGCGAGGTCTCCCCGGGCAATTTAACAAGAGCCCATCTCAAGATAAAAATGAATAAATAAATTAATTAAAAAGATCCTATATTAATATAATATTTTTAAAATCTCTACCTTGAAAGTACTTACTTGATAGTGCTTTCTCCAGTTATACCTCGATTGTGACTCTGATCACAGAGATGAACATACACACATACAGAAAAACTCTAATATGTATGAAATGGTGGTACCTGAATTTGAAGACCACTGAAAATACAGTAGGAGTCAGCTGGGAGCCGATGGCCAGATTTAATGTGCCTAATTCGAAGTCAACAATATCACTAACATGAGAATCTGCAAGAACAAATGTAAAATGCATCCTTTGGAAAAAAATCGAATCCCCCAAATCATTCAAGCCAAGTGGAAAATCCCTAAATATAATGCACTGCTATTATTTGCAGAAAACATCTGTCACATGTTAAAGGCAGTGCACTAACTGAACGCTGACTGCTTCTGAGTTTCCTTTGGCTTATTTTATGTCGGAGAAACAGCTGGACCTCATAAGAGTCTATAAAGAAAGTGGCATTTCAATACTGTTATCTATGGCACTGTGAATGGCGTCAATTTGATGTGTTTCCATGCGAGCACATAAGAAATATGATATATTGTTCTTTTTCCTTTAAAGAGTTCAAGCTCTTCCTGCTATAATTTTTTAAAAACATAAAACTAGAGTTGGAATTAAGAACCATGAGCTTCAACCTATATCCTGCAGTGAGAATTGTGAATTGAAGTATGTCTTCATCTCACGACAGTTTATAAGTAATAAGAAAAATAATACACAGCCGTATACACCAAGGACTGTCTATAAGAATCAAGAATGAAGACCCTTAAGAAAATGGGTGGGTGTGACTCAGTTTTATTGCAACCTCTGCACCCAACCTGAGTGGAATTACTAACTCATAAAATTTTATGGAAGGTTCTCTAGAAATAACTTGTTCATCGGTGGACCCCAACAGGCCACAGTTGAACGAGAAGACAGACTGGCCCCCGGCTCCCATAGCTGCGCCCCGCTCCCCAGGCGGCCTGGCCTGGGCCTGGCTCTGGCTCTCGGCGTGTCTGCGTCTCACCTTGCCTGGCTACTGTGCCTCCCAGGGAGACCCTCCCTAATGGCCACCTGGCCCTCTTCCCGTGAGGCTGACGGTGCCTGAGCTGCCTGCTTCACTGAGCTTTCCACATTTGAAGAATGTGCCCGTCTCTGACTCCTCTTGTCATGTGCTACCTTGTGGCAATCAGCGTTACTCAGGATCTTAGCAGTCTCCCTCCTAAAGGAGACGCTGTGGAGTTCTCGGTCAGCAGGCAGCACTGCTAAGCGCGGCTGCTGCGCCTTCCTCTGCGACCCGCCGCTGCGCTTTGCACTGCAGGCTCGCTCTGTCCTGTAGCAGAAGCAGACATAGAGGCGGGTCAGAGGGCAGTAGCTGAGACGCAGGTTAGCACGGAAACGGGCAAGGAATCACTCCAAACAGAGTGCTTCAAAATGCAGGAGAGACAAAGTAGGACAAGGGCAGAAGCCCAGCGAAGACTTGACTTTGGCCCGTGCTGCTGTCTCGCCGGGGATCGAGGAGCCCCAGGGGCGCCTTAGGACTCCGTGTTTTCCCGCGAAGGACAAGGGAGCTCTGTGCTCCGGATGCACAGCGGGCTCTCGGCCAGGAATTGCCTCTGAGAGCTGTGAACTGCAGCGAATTCCTGCATCCGTGTCAGGATAGCTCCGGCACCCTAGCCTGCTGCTCCCGGGGGTGAGGAGGGGTCAGACCGAAAGCTGGACAGGTCACGGAGGGCTCCCACACCGCACACATTCAGCCCAAGGCAGTGTACTGGAGCTGAAATAGTTGCTGTGCTCGCAACTAATTGGAACATGAAAACATGCGCTTTGTAGACCCACTTGGGCTGTGCTAGAACTACAGCTTTGCTGCAGGCAGATACTCTGTTAAACCAGATAGAGGAAACCGTTTTTTAAAAAATCAGCACAGGGTCTCACCATGGTCTTGAACTCACTATGTACTTCCAACTGGACTCCATCCTGCAGGGATTCTGCAGCCTCAGCATCCCAAGCGTCAGGAGGGCTGCAGCATGCAGCTACACAGGCCCTGAGGGGGTAGCTGTGCTCCCATTGGTGGTAAACTTCTGTACATCGTATACTACAGAAGCTTTGAAATGTTTTGTGGATTAGCGATGTTCCCTGCGAGAGACTGCTACTCCCGACACAGT
>NDGN011452800.1:0-13445 GCA_002564285.1 Tympanoctomys barrerae
CTGCAGCACTTCTTGCCCAAATAAGGGAAAATATAACAGGAGTGTTCTATCGCCCCCCACAAGAGTGGATCAAGAAATAGAATCCAGCAATATGCTGTATACAAGAAACACATTTGGCTCAAAAGGAAAACCACAGAATGAAAGTCAAAAGATGGCAAACAATACTCTATGCAATAGTAACCCGGGAAAAGCAAAGATGGATATTCTGGTTGCTGACAATGTCAGCTTCAAATCGAGTGGTTAAAAGAGATAAAATTAAAGTCACTACATACTTGTTAGTGGAAAACTGCAAGAAGATGAGACAGAAATCAGAAATATATATTCCCTCAGCGTAGGAGGATCCAATTATATAAAATAAATTTCAGCAGACATGAAAAGTCAACTGAGCAGCAATACAATTGTAACACCTTTAATGTGTAAGGATGAAATTCTTTATGATATGCTCAAAAGGACTGAGAGACTTCAACTGTGAGTATCCCAAGTCTCAAATACAAAAAAAAAAGATTGTGCACCCCGTCATTATTTCTAATTGATCTTTGCACCCATATGTCTCCCCTTTCCACTTTAGAGCAGTTGGATGCCAACTTGAGTGAGACTAGAAGACAAAAATCTAAACAGCCTGTTCACCTTTGAGCTGGCAGGAGAGTTCGTCCTCCCCCAAAGCTGGTGTACTATATGCACTTACTCCTATTGGACACGTAGAAGCATAAGTTACAACTGGTCTGGTGATAGGAACATCTACTGAAGGAAGCATAACTTTGTAATAAACTACTGCCTAAAAAGGTGAGTTGGAAGTGCAGCATTTCTCCTGCTGTAATGTGAAGCAGATCACTTCTGGAGATACAACAAAATGACAATTGACTTGAAGAATTCTGCCCTAGGCCCTAGAGCAAAGAAATCTCCAAGCACTTGTGTCATCTATCTGATCTCCAAGGAAACCTTTCTCAAGAGCAGGACAAGGCTATGTTCTTGTTTTCTTTTTTTTTAATCTTTGAAGCTCACAGGTCAAACATATTTATTACCTATTAATCACCTTTTACATGTTGGTAAGGGCACATTAGTTAAGGCTAACCAAAATATCTTTCTTACTCTTGATTAACATCTATAAAGCACAAATGTGAATCATTCCTCTCATAGTTGCTGTAAAATGTAAATTGTTGAAAGCTTCCACAGACTAATTTCAGAAGAGAGGGGTGGTTAAGTGGTTTCACTGAAAAGCTAAGGGAGAATTTCTAGTTTACTAGCAGAGAGAGATAAGTATGATAGGTGGAGATTCTTCAGTAGTCAGGAACCAGCTTCCACCAAAGAACTTCTGGGTATCTGCCAGAGAGTTCCCTGGCCACGAGCCTCAGGTGTTCGCAGTCTCTGTTGGCCTGTACAACAAGAGGTCAGTCTCCAGAAGGGAGCCCCACTGTGTTTCTGCTCAACATTCCATCAGCCACTGGCTTCAGTGGGGAGCCACCAAAGAGACGCTGGGAAACCCTCCCTCTGCATTAAAGAGTGGCTCTTAGAGCATTTAAAAAGCTAGCAGAGTAACCAGTAATTGTGAAAGTTTTATAAGGGATAGTTAAAACCCTGAACAAGATTACCTAACATTTTACAAATTTACAGTAAAGGTTTTTAAGGTCTACAAATTATTATTAGTGTTTTTTTATACACATAAGTGATAACTAACCTTAAGAAAAGAAGAAACCTCAGAGATCTTCCCTCAGACTTCATGTGTTTTGGTCCCGTAAGTGTGCTGTTTTTGGAGATACCTACTTTAGGCGCTACCCACACGTCAGTCCTCTCCACTGTGTCTCAGGCTCAGTCTCTCGAGGGCACCCTGCCCAGACCACTAAGCCAGGAACATGTCTTTGATGTGTGTCCTCATTGACAGGCAAAATTCCAGACGTCTCATCTGACCCTGAGAAAAGTTTTGTGTCCTATCTCTAAAATGACTTCACTATTTTTGGCATTAACAAATGCTCATGGTCTAAGGACTTAATTTGGTTGGAAAAGTCCATAGAATTATTTTCTCCCTAATTTTATATGCTTCTAAGAAGGAAAGTACAGAGAAGTAGGAAAAGATTGGGAGGAAGGCTGGAGAAAGGAAACGGAAGCAGAGCAGGCTTGACATTTCCTCTAGAGTGTAGAGGAGGACAGCAGCCAGTTCATTCCAGTGGAACCTGTCTTCCAAGTCGTAAAAACAGCCCCTGTTCTGATGTTATTTTTAAATGGTGGATGGAATTAAATGCCACATTTTATTATATAGGCATGTGTATTTTCTAAGTCAGAGCTAGATTTAAAAAGACTCATTTTACAGAAGTTTACATTAAAGTCCACTACGGGTATTCTAGCATTATTACCTAAAGTCAAGCAAGGAATCCCAGCAAATCTAGTAAGCAGTTCAAATGAAGAACAAAACAGTAATAAAATGTATAATTAAAGAATTATCATAACCTTATAACCTTCCCATGCTTTAGCAGATTTAGCAACATTTTAACAAAACTATGAGACAAAGCATAAGTACTTATAGGCAATGACAAGATTTATCAAAATTTGAACCATCAAAATTCATTAGATGGGGGCTGAGGAGATGGCTCAGTGGAATAAGCGCTTCCCTGGCAAGCGCAAGGGTCTGAGTTCCATCCCTGGTTCCGAAAAAAAAAAAAAATCCATTACCTAGATGAATCCAAATCCAGTGTTTATGAAACAAATACAAACTCTTTCCTCTGGCCAATGACCTGAGTGGAAGACCTCCAAATGATATAGGGGGCAGGCCAAATAGCTCAGCAGAGTCAGGTGCCTGCAAGCAGGATCAGGGTCTGGGGCTCAATCCCTGGGCCTGCCTTTTGTGACCCTCCCTCGGGGCATGCTGAGAGAGCGATTGAGACTGGGCATGGTGACACACACCTATAATCCTAGATCTTGGGAGGCTGTAAGCAGCTGGATCTCTATGAGTCTGATCTACTAGTGAGACCCTGAATACCCTGTAGACCCTCCCTAAAGACAAAAAGAGAAAAAAAATTAAACAAGTGATATAGGGCAAAGAAACTCCCAAATTGAAAGATATCTGAGATGAGTTCATGTCCTCTAAAACAAATTTTAAAAGTATTTTAGGAACATGGAGGTTTAGAGCAACATTTTTATTGAAGGACAGAGGGAGATGAGTGAGTGGCCCAGGAATCTGTCTTCTTTTAGTGATTTTTATAGAAAGAACCACTAGATAAGGTGGATTCTAGATGGAAAATATGAGAACAAAATTATGATCAACCAATAACATTACAAACACAATTGCTCAGGTAAAACTGATTAAATTAGGACCAAATGGGGAAAGAGGTTACATAGCAAGCAAGCATGAATACAGAACAGGGTTTTTCCTGTAGGGGGTTGAGTTAGTGACTCTTCATGGCTTTCTCAAGGTGATAGACCTAATTAGAATATCAATCCCTGATGTACATCCCTGGGGAGGTATATGGATTCATTTGTTTGATTTTTTGTCTTGAGTTTTGACCCACAGCATAAGTATCTGTCTCTCCCACAGTTTCAAGATATCTATCTTGTCCTCCATACTGGCTCCTTTGAGATCCTAGCCCTCTCTGAAGCCCATAATGTTTTTATCTCAGTTACCTACAGTGCTCCCCACTCTGAAGAAGTAACCCAAACTGCCGTGAGGGAATAATGGGAGATGACTGCTCTGGCTTCTTCAGGCTGAAGAGGGTCTTAGTTGTTGATCTGCAGTTAGAGATACTCCCCAGAGTTTTTATATAAAGGCTTTCCATAGATACCAGGCATTTTTATCTTGGGTAGGTGTATAGCTTTGAGTCAAGGAGAGGCAAAGCCGTAAAAACATGACCACACATATTTCTATCTAACTCAGCTGCATAAAACAATACCAATGCAGATGATGTGCTTGATAATGTAAGGATTATATAATTATTTTTATTAATGGGCTTTCACTGTATGGCAACACCTAGGCTGGCCTAGTGCCCCAAGCAATACTTGGGTGTGTTTCTAGAGAATCCAAGGAGAGGCAGGCAAACTATACCACAGCCGCTTCCTCATTAAGAAAAGTGGTCACATCTTAGGGTAGAATCAAAGGATTATATTTACTTGAGCCCAAAACACATTGCTGAAAAGGAGCCTAACTAAAGAGATCAGTATGCTATAAGGTAAGTTTATCTACTATTATCATCCAAACTCCTCAGCAGAAGAGAAAACAAAACAAAACAAAACAAAACAAAATAGAAGCATGAGAAACCATGGCCAAAAAACTAATCCTGGCAAAACAAAAATCAACCTTGTGGGTCAATGAAATAGAACAAAGGAAATAGAAACAACTAGAGATAGGCAGCTATGTGGTCCTTTACAAGGGGTCCAAATGATGTCACTTGAGAGAAGATAGACTCTTTAACAATTGCTACTCAGTAAACTTACTATCTACATACCAGTGATTGAACCTAGATCTGTGTAATCTCAAAATTCATTGAACTGACTTCAAAATAGATCAAAGATATAAATATTAAAAGAAAAACAGTGTGATGGAAGGCATTTTTTTATTTTTTAATGAGAGTACAGGACTGGCCAGACAGCTCAGCAGATTAATGTGCCTGCTTAGGCAGATGCAGGGACAGGGTTTGATCCCCAGCATGCTGTGCCAGCCCACCCCTGAGGGCTCCCTGAGACAGCTATTGAAACTGGGCATGGTGGCATGCCTGTAATTCCAGATCTTGAGAAGCTGAAAACAGGAGAATCACTATAAGAAAGTACAAATTAGAAGTAAAACAGAAGGAAATTACAAGTGATACAGAATTTCACATAACAAAATAATAAAATTTTCACAATATTTGTTATAATACATACTGTTGCCTTCCAACCAGTTGTTTATATTACCACACGTATGCATGTAAAATGAGAAGAAAGAAATGTATAAGAAATTAAGAAGAGAAAAAAATACAAATAATTCAAAAAAGGAGACAAAATAAATTATTATTTTCTCCTTTCCATAGTCTGGCTATCTCAGTTACTCTTCTCCTGATGCTGGGACAAAATACCTGACACCCAAAATTCAGGAAGGACAGGCTTATTTTGCTCACAGTTTGTGGAGGTTTTAGTCTATATAAAGCTGGCTCTAAGGTAAACTGGCACACGGCAGAGGGCAGCAGTTCATGGCAGCAGAACACTGCAAAACAGGAAGAGCAAATGGGAGGAGTAACAGCAAGAATGGCTGCAGAGAGCAAGGGTGCCTCCCTTCTGTTGCATTCAGGCTAACTGCCTCGGGCTGGGTGTAGCACTCACACTCGTAATCCCAGTGGATAATTAGTTAATCATAAAGTTTAGAAGTCCACTCATGACAGCATGAGGCTTTGGGGGACACCTAAACACAAAGCATAAAACCAGCAGGAACAAATGATGCAGTTGTGCAAACCGTCCTGCTTATATACCTAGATAAAACTCTTCCTTCCCCCATCCTTCTCCTCAGTGCAGTAACGTTTTGCTTTTGAAGAAGTTCATTCCCTTTTCCCAGTGTCTATTGTACCCTTCAGATTCCATTTCTCCTTCAGGTTCTCACCCTAAGGAGACAATACGATGTTTGCACATGTGGGTCTGCTTTATTTCACTTACAAGTATGTTCTCTGGTTGCATCCATTTACCAACAAAAGACTCAAGTTTATCCTGTTTTATACCTGAATAATACTCCCTTGTGTAAAAATCCACATCTTCCTTATTCATTCTCCAGTTAATGGGCATAGGGGTTCTTTCCAGTATTTAGCTATGATAAATAGTGCTGCTTAATGTGAGCACACGCATATTGCTGTGGTGTGAGGTTTTCAGTTCCTCTGGAAAAATGCCCAAGAGTGGAATTGCTGGCTTGAATGGGACCTCTAATCCTGGCTTTTCAGGGAATCTCCCCACTGATTACAGAGTGGCTGTCCCAGTCTGCACTCCCTCCAACAGTGCAGAAGGATTCCTTCTCCTCCACAGACTCCACAGCCTTTGTTACTGCTGACCTCTTGAGGCCAGCCATTCTTTCTGGGCTGAGATGGTATCTCAGCTTTGTTTTAATTTGCGTTTCTTGAATGATCAATAATGTTGAACACTTTTTCTTATGTTTATTTGGCATTTGTATTTCTTCCTCTGAGAATTGTATATCCATCTCAGATGCCCATGTTTAGATTTGGTCTTTGACTTGGGAGGCATGATTTTCTTAAACTGTTTATATGTTCTAGATAAAAGGGCCTTTGTTGGAGGGACAGTCAGGTACAACTTTTTCCCAGTTTGTGGGTTCTATTTTTACTCTGTTCAAGATTTTCTTTGAAGTACAGAAACTTTTCATAAAGATGAGATTGATGGGTAAATTAGGTAAAACTTTTGGAGACACAGGTATAGGCATGGACATTCTGAATAAAACTCCAGTTGCAGAAAAAAAAATAGCAAATCAACAAATGGGATCACATCAAATTAAAAATGTTCTACACAGTAAAGAATTAGCTAACAGAGTGAAGAGACAATTTGCAGATCTGCAGATGAGGAAAACAGTTTTTGCCATGTATTAAAAGATTGGTATCTGAAATATATTTATTTATAGTTCTTTTTTTGTTTGTTTTTTGTAGAGCTTGGGATTGAACTCAGGCCCTTGTGCTTGCCAGNAAAGCACTTATTCCATTGAGCCATCTCCCCAGCCCCCATTTATAGTTCTTAAGTACACACAAATTGCTAATATATATATGAGAAAAGTTTATCATCACTAGTCATATGATAAATTAAATTAAAACAATACTAAGATTCCATTTCACTCCTTAAAGAATAGTTGTCTTTGAGAAATTAAATGATAACAAATGCTAGTGACTCCGTGGGGGGAAATAAAATGTAATTTAAACGTTGAGGGATTGCAAACTGGTACAAGCACTATAAAAATCTGTATGGAAATTCCTTAAAAACTAGAGGTTCCATCTTACCTAGCTATTCCCCTGCTGGGTATTATCTCAAAAGAAATAGAGACACAATACCACAGTGAAACACGCAGATCCATATTCGCAGCCTGCCAGTTCACAGCAGCTCACGCTTAGAAGTGACCTATGTGTCCACGAGCAGGTGAGTGGATGAAGAAAATGTGGTGTTCATACAAAGTGAAGCCCCGCTTTGCTGCAAACTAAGATAAAATTGAGTCTTACTTGCAGAATGGATGCACCTTGAGATCATGATGTCAAGTGAAATAAGTCAGGCACACAACATTAAATACAGGATGTTTCGTATAATATGAAAAACCTAAAATATAAATAAAGGGCAAAATAAAAGATGGACAATAGGAAATAGTGACACAGATTTTTATCATATGGGAAGGGAATGAAAAGATGAAAGAAGGGGAAGAAAGAGGAAGAAAATGGTCTTTTTTAAAAAAGTATTGGGGGCCGGGGAGATGGCTCAGTGGAATAAGTGCTTCCCTGGCAAGTTCAAAGGCCCGAGTTCAATCCCCGGTTACACCAAAAAAAAAAAAAAAAAAAAAAAGTATCATTGTTGCAACTTTATTATTATTATTTTCTGTGGCCTGCTCAGCCGCCTCCTCTGGGGGTGGGGCTGGCATGGCACGTGTTGCCGGGGAGCGAAGTGCAGGCTCTGCGCTTGCCTAAGATTGCCTAAGCAGGTGCTTTGATCACTGAGCTATCTCGCCAGCCCAAAAATGTATTTTTAAAAAAGTGGTGTTGTGTAAGGTTGTCTAACACGTCAAGTTCCTACAAAGAATGTGGTCATTATGTAAATTTAAAGATAGATAGGTGATAGGTAGACAGATAGATCAATAGATATGAAGGCATCTCAAGAGATGCAGGGAAAAAAGGAGGAGAAAGGAAGGGGATTTAAAAATAGAATTAGAAAATATTGTGTATGCATAACAAGTCCTCACAATGAATGTAATTATTATGTAGTATAAACATTTACCAATTTAACAAAAATATAAAAAGCAGAGAGGAGAAACAGAATAGTGGAAAAGACATGCACATAAGCCCAACCCCACTTGCTAAAAGAGAGACGGCCCAAAGAAAATCACAGCTGTGCCGTAACAGGTGCGCGGCCAACTTGCTTGAGCTGAGCACAGGAGCAGCGAGTCCAGCTGAGCACAGAGACGCTGGATCAGAGACAATGGACCCGCTCTGTTCAGGCCAATCTGCTAACACATACTGACAAATACTAAGCATCTGAAGTTTTAAATCAGTTTTAATTTGCTATTAAACCAAATATGGTATTATTATAATGATGGAAAAATTAAAAGTATGGAATTTTCTTCCATAAAGCAAAAATTATTTGCTAGTAAATTTTCTTTTAGTGAATATGTTAAAAATTTCACTGTATATTATTAAAGTTATGGCTCTTTCAACAATTAGAAGTCTTCATTTCTAATATTTTTCCTTAAAAATATTAAGATATGATTACTACTATCTTCTCTTTATTAAAGAAAATTTAATGATAGTAGATTGGCTGTAGATGAGGATCTTTATGATAAACTTCACAGTTCATAAATGAGAATGTCCTGGGCAGGGAGCAATGCTTCTGACCCTCCCCTCTCTATCTTGGCTACAACTAACATGTCATACCAAAAGTATAATTCTGAACTACATATTTCTAGAATTAAAATAACACATTAACTCGCAATTTTACATAAGCTTTTCTAACCAAAATTTCTTACAATCTCTGTGATCTTGCAAAAGTGCAGTAATTACAAAGACAAAATAGGAAAAGATGAAGTAGAAAAATATCAAATAATTTATGAGTTTACCAAATTCTTTGTTCTGGTAAATCAGCATTATGGTTGCAATATGATTGCTCAGTCCCATATGTATTAGAAATTTAGATATCCAGAATTTTTCATCAAATTAATTAACTGACATTTCTGAGTTTCTAAAAATTTGATATAACCTAAATATCATCTGGATTCTTGAGAGCTTACAATCAATATATGGATCTATAAGGTGTATAGTGTGAGTTTATATACTTACAAGAATTATCAGCTATCAAGAAATTATGCCACAAGGAATATTGACTCAAAATGCCATCCATTAATTTCATTAACTTACAATCCCAAATAAATTGTTTAATATAATGCCTTACTGTACAAAGCTCTTCTTTGATATTCAATTGATATTTGTCTTTGGATTGAAAAATCATGTAAATTTACTTTCTTTCAAAATAGAAAAAATGTTATTTTAAGTTATTATTGAATTATCTATATAGAATATGTATTTTCTGTAGTTGATATAATTTCAATATTTATGATTGCCTTATTCAAAGATTAATTTTACTGAAATTGCAATAATTTCTGAGAGATTCAAAATAAAATTATACCTTTACTCAAGAAGCCAGCTCAAAGGGCTGGAAAAATAGCTCAGAGGACTAAGCACCTTGCTGAGACAAGTGCAGTGAGCAGAGTTAGATTCCGGCAGCCCATGCCACGCCGGCCCTGCGCCCAGCACGCCGAGCTGGCGACCAAGTCTGGGCGTGGTGGTGCACCCCTGCAATCCCAGCGCTGGGGAGGCTGAAAATAGGGGGATCACTGCAAGGCTGAGTGGCACAGTGAGGCCCTGCCCAAAATAAGGTAGAATGACAAACAAAAAATCCAATTCAATTGTATCTACAATGAAGAAGGGAATTTTTATCTCTTTTCTACATTGCAGTAAAATATGTGTACCTCCTATCAGCTGAGAACAAATAGGAATATTTGATATAATCACTTCTCATAGAAATTTTAATGCCACCTAAATTTGTAAATTGCCTTAATTATACATTTTAAATTATAGTATTTATAAACATTTAGCTTTATAAACATTTATCATGAATAAATGACTGGCACAGTCCTCTTTGGGTTGAGAAATTAGACATAGTGTTTTGGTTGGTGAAATTTTTTAATAATGCTTTTTTATTGTCCTTAGGATTATCATCTGCTCAACATAAAAATAAGGCACACCAATGAAAAAGTAAAAATTGCGCAGTCGGTCTTTTCTTGGATAAATGCACTGAAAGCATTTGTATGTTAGCAAACAGACAGCAAACCCCATTAATATATAATTTAAATCTAAACCTGAAAAAGTCTATGAAAAATTAATAATAAATTATGTCAGTGAGTTCACTACCATATCTTCAGAAATTTCTGTGATCATAAATATATTTGATCTTGAATATGTTTCTTATTTACCATTATAATACTACTTTTATGATGCAATAGAATTTAATAACTCAGAGAGATTGTTCTTGGCAGTTATTAGTCAAGAGATCTAAAGATTATATGAAAAACCTAAATATATTAGAAAGTACACCATTAGCACTGTAATTCATTTAGCAGCTATTTGTCTTGTGGAGGCAGCCTTCTGTCAGCAGACCCACGCAGGGGGAATGGAAGCTCTGCGCAGAAGTACTGAAAGGTAGGTCACTGTCGATGGCCGAGACTGACTTTCATCAATAGCTATAATGGCTATTTCAAATTTTCAATATAAAAGATCAGTGGCACAAATGCAAAACATCCATAGGCGAAACATGGAAATGACTTCAGTGTTCAGTGTTTTCTTGACTCCTCACCAGATTTTTTAAAAAATGTATTTAGGACAGGGTCTACAGGGTCTACAGGGTCTCACCGCACAGCTCCGACTCATAGTGACTCTCCTGTGTTCAGCCTCCCGAGCACTGGGATTACAGGCTCGCGCCACAACGCCCTCTCAATCGCTACCTCGGCACGTCCCAGGGGCGGGGCCCGCACGGCATGGCAGGGAAACCCCAGCTGTTGTGCTCTGCCTAAGCAGAGCTTTAGTTGGATGAGCTGTCAGGCTGGCCTTCCTCGAACAAATGTAATCCAGATTACCTTAATATTATTGGCTTCTCAGCATTATGTAGATGATAAATAAATTTTATAATGCTCCATAATTTCTGAGTTTGATTTTTACATGTATTAAATCTCATACTTTATTCAAATTAACATTCTGGTTTTACATTTTTCAAAATTTAATTATTACACCAAAAACTAAACCAAAAGCTTCAGTAAACTTATAAAAATTGCGTTGATATTTCAATGACAATTCATAAGTGTCTACATCAGGCTGGAGCCCATTTTCCCAAGTACAGACAATAAAATCTGTGGTCTTGAAAGGCTGCATATCTTCCTCAAGGATGTTCATGTACTAAATAGTGAAGATGTGCTTATCAGATATGACTAGAATATGCTAAAAATAAAGAAGTCCCAGTTGTTAGTGACTTACCCATTACATAGTGACTTCTTGGTCTGATAGGATTTGCTTTAGGTTGCAATATAAGTTCAGAACCCTACAAGTTATCCTCAAATTTTCTGCTCTTGTGAACAAAAATTTCTTGTCCACGTCCTCCTCAAAGTGAAATGCAGAAACACAGGAGCTGGTAGACGTGTGCAGCCTTCACGTGCAGACCTGTGTGTGGGCTGCATTCTTTTCATTTTCATTCTACTGAGCAAAACAAAGTAATCCCTGTGAAAGGAAGTAAGGACCGGATTTCAGCTATAGAGAAAGAAGAGTCAGTGAATGGGGACAACAACACAATCAGCATTTAGAATTTCATAGGCGTGTGTTCGCCACATAGACCTCTTATTTATTATATTACACTCACCATCTGCTTGGTACAGTGTGTAGCATCTTAAAGAAAATTACATGGAAATCCTGGGAGGGATTTTGACCTAACTTTATAAATAAGCATCCTCAAAGTAAATACCTAAAAATAAAATCAAAAGGTGAACCAAACAATTTCCAAAGTATAGTTTATTAAATTTTCTGTTGCTGAGACACAGTAATTGATGCTGACAGCTGTAGCTCAGGGAGGCAGAGGGTTGTGTGTCTTAGTCTACGGCCTGCTCACATACAGGAAGACATGGCGTGGCAGAAAGGTCTAGCAGAAAATGTCTGCTCACACCCACCGTGGAGGCCCGCAAGCAGGGTGAGAGGGGAGGTCTGGGGATAACACTGTAGCACTTTCACTTATTCCTTCAGTGACCGGAGTCTTCAGACCAGTCCTCATGCACCAACAGGGCGTTCAGTCATGAATGCATCAGTCTACTAATGAGTGGAGCGTTCCTGAGTATAGCACCTAATTAGCTTCTGTATGCCCCACTTCTGCACGTATGAGGCCCTCGGGGACACAGGAGATCCGAGACATAACACGTTCATGTTGGCCCCCTGAAGGGTCCTGTCCACCTCATTATGTAAAGCACATTTCATTCATCATTTAAGAGTTGCTACATTCTCAATAGTTTCATTGTTGCTGGAAAAATGTAAGCCACAAGTCTCTTCTATGACTAAGGAGACATTCTGTGACTAATGAACACTTGAAAAACCTAAAGAAGCCTAAATATTTCCAATGTGTAAAGTGCCAGGTGATCATCCCCATTCTTAAACAGAGAGGAGGTGAGATAGAAAAGAATCAGACCACGCAAGATCAAAACCAAGTCACACAAGCACCAAATTCCACAGCTCCACATCTAGCACCCAGAGTGACTGTAGCCACCAGCGAAGCCACAGGGCTTGGGCTGCACCACCCCTTGCATGTTGCACGCCCTACACGATCTCTTTCATGGAATGGCTCTGCCTACTGGCAGGGGCTTTATCAGTAGACATTCCAAGTTCATTTCAGCTCCAACTTCCTAGGGCCTCTGCTGCATCTGTGGCTTCACTCTTAGATCATTCGATCTCACTGTCTTGGGGTCATAGTGCTTAGTTTTCTCAGGTCTTCGTTTGAAATACATGCTTGATTCTGGTATGCCTGAAAAACCAGCATCATCTGGATAACACCAACAGCGTCTTCAGCTCAAGTAGATGATAATCTTGATCTCCACTCTGAACCCTGGCTACAGAGACTTTTCAGAGTCTAGGTGATTGAACTTAGGGAACACTTCCCTAGATGGAACTAAATGTACAGCGCATCCTAGGAGTCTCCTAAAAAAGTGTCTTTCAAAGTAGTTTACCTTTTCACACTCTGAAACCTACAATAGGCGATGGCTAGAAATTTCCAGAGATGCCCTCGAGGTATCTCTCCTGTTTTCCTGATGTACTATACCGTACTTGACTTCATTTTAATGATAGTTTTTTCAGCAACAAGGCTCTTCTTGTCTCCAACTGTACAGACATTTATTTCTGTGCTAAAATTTAACCTTTTCAAAATTTTTTTTTCTTCTCCACCTTTTTCCCTTCTACTTCTCACTGTAGATAAAGCATCCGGTAGATACAGGATAGTTTGAAAGTTGGGCTTTCCTGGAATTTCCTCTACCAGATGAATTAGTTCTCCACCTTCTCTCAGCCTCCTAAAAATTCTCACGACACAGGAACAATACAAATAAATGGTCTATAAGAGTATCACTTACGTGGCTCCTAATAGATCCTTTTTACTGGCTTAATTTCTGGTAGCATTTTGGTCTTCTGAGCTCTAATCAGAATCTTTTATCATTTCCCCTCACAGACTTC
>NDGN011452801.1:0-13725 GCA_002564285.1 Tympanoctomys barrerae
TTTATTTAGCTCAGTTAGTGGAGGTTTCAGTCCATATTCAGCTGGCTCTAAGGCAGAGCAGCATATGGCAGATAGCATCCTTTTACAGCAGCAGCAAAGAGCAAGAGACAAGGGAGTGGCAGCAGCTCAGGCAGCTAGCCAGCGTCTGTCCCTCCTTACATTGTAGTGCAGAGTATCTGCCCAGGGCACTCACACCCATAAACCCAGCATTGGATAGAAAATCAATCACAAACTCCAGAAGCTGCTCCATGATTGCATGAGGTTTTGCAGACAATTAGAAACAAACTATAACAACCTATCAATGATTTTAGAAGCTTCCAAAGCGCACTAAAAAAAAAAAAAGGTGGTTTTGTATGACTTGAAGAATAACAACAGCAAAAGTTACTCTAAATCAATTTGTTTTGGCTTTTCATGTGGATGATATTGTCAAATGTGTTATATAGCCATTTTAACATTTAGATACACATGATTTATTTTTAATGCAAACTCTTAAACTGCACACTGTATATAAAAACATTATATATGACAGATTAAATTGAACAAAGAGGAAAAAAAGCTTTAAACATTAGAAGTTATTCTACACCATTAGGAAAGCATATTGGACATTATTAAGGAAGACAAAAAACTGCACCCTCCACTTTTCTTCACAGACTTGATCTAAGCATTGTCTGGTTGGAAATATGGTCAGTTAAAGAAACAGTGATGGAGGTTGGAAGCCCAACTGAATGAAAATCCAAATCTCATGCAATTGCAGAGATTTGCAGATGTGTGGGCTCCAAAGAGAATGATGGAATTTAAAAATTTATGTTTAAATTGTGGGTTGAGTAAGGAAAGTTACTTTCGCTTATGCTGTGAAATTCAGATACAGAAATGGACCCAGATAAAGGAAGTGTGCAGTTGAGGTGGAGTGCGTTTCGAAGATTGCATAGGTAATGATTTCTACTGTGTCTACGAAATGAAAGACCAGGATCTGTGTTTTTATAAAACTGATATAACTTTAACAAAATGGTTCCCAAAAACAGGAATAATTGTCAATAATTGTCAATATAAAAGGAACTATTAATTAAAAGCAAGTAACTTAATGAATACATTGCATTTGATTTGTATGCTCTTGTCTTTTTTTTTTTTACAATTTAAAAAAAATGTATTTAGTACAGGGTCTACAGGGTCTCACTACATGATCAGGCTCATAGAGACCCTCCTGTTTTCAGCCTCCCAAACGTTGGGATACAGGCATGCACCACCACACCCAGTTAGTCACCATCTTAGCACATCCCGAGTATGGGGCTGGCAAGGCAGGCCAGGGATCAAACCCTGGTCTCTGAGCCTGCTTAAACAGATGCTTTAATCCTCTGAACTATCTGGCCAGCCCTTACTTGGTTTCACATAGTTGCTGTAAATGTTAGCATATGATAGAACTGACTCATTTTAGTTAATTGTTTTTCTACAGGCATTTTTTTGCTCTTGTTAAGCCAAGATCCTCATGACCATGGTTTGACATTTGCAAAATATTCATATCCATCTATGTTAAAATGCCAATAGTCACAAGCTTGTTAAAAGATTAATCAATTTTTACATGATTTATTTGTTTTCTGTTTTTCTAAAATAGCTTTATATTGTACTTTATAGATTATTAATATAATCCTTAAGTCACATAAAAATCAGAAAAAAATTAAAATTCATTCTTAAAATATACTTTGCCCCTTATGGTAGATACAGTAATTCCAATTTAAGCTACATCTTTCTTTAATCACAGCTTTTTGGAATGAAATGATTTTTCTTTGGCCACTGTCATTTTGTACCAGGAAGACACCACATTAATTTTAGAGTAAATCCTTTTGTTCTGCCCTTTTCATGCTCTGTACCCCAATGCTCAATCTGTGGATTACAACTACTTTTCCCTCCCTGAGAATGTATTTTCTTGTAATACAGAAAGGAAATGAAAAAGAAATTCAAAATGTCCAGCTGTTTAAAAGCCAAAAAGAAACAATTTGCTTGAGCTCAAAATATATGTGTTGTCCTCCTGTAAGGATTAGGACAATTAATTTTAGTTGTTTCCTTACCTGAAAAATCAATCAGGCTGTGATGATATCATCAGGTACATCAAAGGTTTCAAAGAAAACACAGTAAACAAGACTTAATTATTTCACTCCCGACACAGGGGGTACACTCCAGGAATCTAAACTATAAGGCAGATTAATTTTCCTCTTTTTACTTTCCTTCTCCTGCAGGGATTGCTATAGCAACAAAACTAAATTGTATGTGAGGCCAACATCTACAAACTTTTAAGGCAAACAGCTGCTGCATTGCACTTCCAGTAGTTTGTATGAAAGAAAGAACAGCCAGCTAAAAAAAAGTCTATGTGGTTGATTCCACAAAAGATCGAGTTTAATGTGAATTGAATACATTTCTTCATTCTTTAAAAAGGAGAAAATCCTGCAAAAAGTCATCTTTCTTTATGTGTATCATTCGGAAACAAGCAAGTCTTTGCTACTCTAATGATGGACTTTGTTCTGCCTAATAGGGTACATGCAATCTAGTGTCTTCTAAAAGGTTAAAAAGATTTTGCAAATAACATGTTTTGTACAAAGAAATCTGTGTTTATAAGAAGCTTATGCTGGAAAACAAAAGAGCTACTGAAATGATTCTTTTCATTATAAAGAGATTTCTGTCTTTTAACATTTTATTATATTTTTCAATAAAGATAAATATATAAGCATAGATAAGGAGGCATGTCATACGTTTTTTGTGAATTTTGTACAAAAAATCATAGATTGTAGTACCATGATACAATACAAATTCTATAATTAGCATGTTTGTGGAAATGGAACATTGATATTATTGCCACTAGGTATATTTATACAGTACATATATATATATGTGTGTGTGTAATATATAAATATATATATATATGTATGTTACACAAAGTGATGTGAGTTAAACTCAGATCTCATGTACTAGACAAGTACTCTACTACTGAGCTTTACTTCTAGTTCAAAGTAATAGGTTTATTTCCTCTTGTAGATACTACTTTTGAATGTATCAAGTGGATAAAATTTTACATTAATAAAATTTAGAAGAATGAACTTTTAAGAAACTGTCATCTTGTTTGTGAAGAACTGAGAAGCTCTAATGTTCACCTATACATATTTGATGATATGGCCGATGGTCTTACTGAATAAACTTTTACTGAAAATAAAGGGCAGCATATTAAAGAGAGGTCCTTACTAATATTAAATATATAAAGATTATTTCATGCAGCATTTCACTACTTATTCATCAAATTATTGACTGCTTGTTATTTATTATCAACAGCTGAATCAGGTCCCCCCACCACCACCACCATCACCAATGCTTATATACGAGGGCTGGCTAAAAAGTATATTATGTATTCTAAAAAAAAAAAAAAAACAAATAAAAAACCTACTACAGTGGAAAGCCACACCATGAATACCTCTCAGGGCCTCACTAGGTAGTACAGCCTTACGTTGAACTCGCTCGTCTATCCCAGGCTGGCCTGAGACTCACAGTGAGCCTCCTGCTTTAGCCTCCTGAGTGCTGGAATTATAGGCACATCACACCATGCTCAGCATCACTTTTTGGGCTTTGCAGGTCCTCTTTTGTGTCTCTAATCGTGCTTACATGGCTGTCCCATGTACTGAATTGATTCAAAACATTTGCTTTTCAGTCACTTTTGACTCGGGAGAAAATACTTCAGGTGGAAGTATTCCACCTGAAGCAGCATTCAATATATTTTTTAATCATAGTTTGTAAAGCTAAGTATTTTAGAATCAAGAAAGAATATTTTGAGAGGAACTATGGCAATGTGATCTGCAGAGTAGTTACTCAAAATACAAGGCATAAACTTTAAGGTTCTCTGTCTCTGTGGGAGTCAGCACTGAATATGTGTATATGGAGTGCCTTGTGTCTAAGCCACAGGTTGGCCTTGCTGAAAGGTCAGCTGAGAACTCTAATGTCAGAGCATGGCATGTCCTGGAGGGAGACCACAGCCTTAAAGCTACAGACCATGGGAACGTTTTCTGTTCTGTTTGCAATGCCTTCAGCTCAAAGAGACCACACGCTTTTCATAAACCATCTTTAGGACCCTTCAAGAGAAGTCTTTGTTCTCACTGGGCGTATAAGACAGAATATTTCTAAAACAAACAATGGTTATCAGCTGTCACCTCATGTGTAATGAGGCTTCTTTCATCAGTAATCAATCCCATTATCAATTGGGTACCTACAACTCTCTCCTATGAAAAAGAAACAATGGCTCAAAGCTTTCTTTTCAATAAGCTCAGAAAGGCTAGTGATATAAAGGGAGTGAAGTACCATGCATATTAAAACAATTTTGTAAAAAGTCCATGTACCTTGAGAACATGATGTCAAGTAAAGTAAGTCTCACAGACAAGCATAATTGTCTCTTTCAATCACTTTCCCAGTCTTCAGCGATAAGTAAAGATGTAATGCTACTATTTTGATCAATGTTCTACATGAATAAGGGCCAGATATTAATTAAGACTTACTTACTACTAAATTATAAATGGAGGACAGCAATAAGCTTGGAGGAGAAAGTGTTGAATCATTCAAACAAATCAAGAAGCCTAGAAAGATTTTTGAATTTCTCAAAGATATTAATTTTAGATATTTTACTAATAGAAATCATTAAATATTCTCCTTGCTTAAAATGGATTAACATAGGTTTACACAGTACAGTTCGTTATTTGGATAAACATTGGAAAAGTCTTAGATAACTTATATAGCATAGCTCATTTCTATAGGTAAAGGAGTATTAGGTTCTCACAGCCACCATAGCTATCTCATAGGTATTTGAATACTCATGAATAGAACTTAAAAGAAAAATCCAAGTGGCAGTATTAATTTGGTAATTACAAACTTTTAAAATAAAATGTCATAAATTCATACCATTCATGTTGTAATGTAAATTTTTATTATAATTTTATTTTATTTTGAAGGGTTAAAACAAAAGCAAGAAAAACAAAAACAAGAACACAAACAGGATAATGTACAACAATACATATGTTATATATTTTCAAAACAAGAATAGCTTATTGACAGTTATTGATCTATTATCTTTTTATCATCAAATCTGCTGCTCAGGTTAAAAGATATAGTAATACAACATATCAAAAGAGCCAAAGCCAAAAACCACATGATCATCTCAATTGATGCAGGAAAGGCTTTTGGCAAAATCCAACACTTGCTGATGAACAAAGCCATACAGAAAATTGGAATAGATGACCTCTACCTCAATCTGATAAAAGCCATCTATAACAATCCAACTGCTAACATAAAAATTCAATTATTTTATTTTTTTATTTTTGTATTTTAGGGCAGGATCTACAGGGTGCTCAGGGTCTCACTATTTGATCAGACTTGTAGTGATTTGCCTGTTTACTCCCAAGAACCTGGGATAACAGGCGTGCACCACCATGTCCAGTCTCAATTGCTCTCTCAGCATGCCCCAGGGGTCAGGCCAGCACTGCAGGCCCCGGGGATTGAACCCTCAGCCCCTGCACCTGCTTACAGGTGCTTTAATCTGCTGAGCTACTTGGCCAGCCCCATAATTCTAAATGGGGAAAAACTGAAATCAGGTACAAGACAAGAATGTCCTCTATCACCACTCCTATTCAATATAGCTCTGGAATAATTAGCTAGAGCCATTAGACAATAGAGAGAAATAAAAGGAACAAGAATAAGTAAAGAAGTTAAGCTAATATTATTTGCAGATGACATGATACTCTACTTGGAAGGCTCAAAATCTCCACCAAGAAGAATTAATAAACAAATTTTGTAGCATAGAAGGTTACAAAGTCATCCAAAAATCAATAGCATTCTTCTGCACAGGTAACAAACACACTGAAAGAAAAGTTGAAGGAATAGTATCCTTTACTATAATGTAGATTTTACTATTGAAATTATGTACTACAAAATTAACATTATTTTGGTAGCTAGTTTAATGAATTGTTCATGTGTGAATATTTATAAAACATAAATGCATTTGAGATACACAACACAGTCATCAATCCTTATCTTTGGAAAACCCTGATCTCTATCATCACTGAGTTATCTTAAGAGAAAATCATACAAATGGACCCAGATAATACAGAATCTTTTAAGGTGGGCTATTGTCAACTATTGCTTAAATTCATTCAGGCAGTGTGCTTCAGGAAAACTTGCTGTGGACAAGTTCCTTGGTGCATGTACACATAAATATATCTGTTATTTTTTATTGTTTAAATACACCAGACTTTGTTCATCATTTGCTACCTAGGGACAATTGCCCTTTTTCTAGTGTTTTCAGTTTTATAATTAGGTTTTTGTAAACATATATTAGCAGGTTCTTAAGTAAATAGAACTATTAACTTTGGGCAAGTGGAATTACTGGTGTTTTGGCAGCAAAAACAACCATGTTTACGTCTTGCAGACAGAACAAGGACTTCTCCAGGTACTAGTGGGAATGTGTGCTTTCGACATTTCTCGAGTCCCCTTCAAGGTCTGGCCGAAGATTCTTAGTTCCCTGCTCTGGTGACTTATGCTGAACCCAAAGTATAATGACACAATCTGTCTGTCTGAAGGTTTGTCTGTCTGTCTGTCTGTCTGCCTGTCTGCCTCCCTGCTTGATTCTGGTAAGAGTTCTGGGAGAATCCTACTAAGTCTGTCTGTCATTTCTTCTCAACTCAAGCAGAAGGGGAGTCTGATCAACTCATGTTAGTTACTCAGGATCACCCTCAAGGGTAGGTGTTGAAATGCCTAAACTCTGAGTGACTATTGAATAAATGCGTGAATGAGTGGAACAGTTTAAGCAATATGCTGTTCCATGTGTACACAAAGACTTGAAAGTTTTGATCATATCGGCCTATTAGAATCTATAGTTACCCAGCAGTTTTCATATAGCATAACAGGCTTCACACCCTCCTTAGCTAAGTCATGCCTAAGTCTTGACAAGGAGCATGGCCAGGTGAGCATGTGAATGGTCTCTCTCTGAGGGAAACCAACCCTTTATCTGTTGTGCCATTGTTTGAATGTACAGAACACAAACATAGGAAATAGGAAATGGGAATTAGTCATAACCCATAATCTATCACTGCAGAAAATAGTATGTTACTGAGATTATGATGCTAAAAATAAAACCAAAATTCTCTCTTTATCTCAAGGGAAAAAAAAAGAAAGAAAAGAAAGAAAAAGCAAAAGAAGCCCATTTTTCCTAAGAAACCAATTGGACACTCTCATTAGACTTTCTATTTGCTACAAACACCTACACTTTCACTCCTCTCTCCAAATTTTTTATTTGCAGCCCATTGAACTGGTTCCAGCTGGTCCTTGCCCTCATTCAACCATACAGGTCACCCCACTGTACCTTTCATGGCTGTGTCTATCCTGGTCAGAAGGCTTCATCTAACATCCAATTAAGGTGACAGTCAGCAATTCCTTATGATTTCCACATTTTGACTGAGGAAAAATAGGACTGTCAACCCTGAAAAATGAGTTGTCATAGTCTTTTCTAAGGTTGCTTCCCCTAGAAATAACTAAATTGAATGCTTCTCAAAGGCATCAAAGGAGCGGGAGGAGGCCCATTCAACACTACTACCCAGAAACTTGATAAAAGAAAAGCACCTGATGTCCATAAGAAAATTCAGTCTGATAGACGACTGTACCCTATGGTTATAAGTTATGAGGACAATAAACACTAAAAAATAAATAAATAAAAAGATAGGAACTGCCAGGAGAGATAGCTCTGTGACTTCAGTGCCTGATTGGCAAACATAAAGTTGTGAGTTCAATCCCTAGTATCAAGGAAAAAAAAATAATTGGAGCTGTCAAAATCTGCACTCTGAATCCAGTGACAACCCTTTCATAGTTATAATGTGCTCAGACTACGGCCTGAGGAAAATCTCACAAAGTATGAATACCTCTATAGACAGTTCCCATACAGCTTCTGGGAAGAGATGTGCTCCCCAAGTAAGAAGTGAGCATCTCCTGTGCATTAAGCCAGCCAGCATCCCTCTCATTTAACCCTGCACTTCCAATTTTTTCCCTGAGAGAGAGAGATGATGGCTGCGTCAGCCTAAGACAAACAACTGCAGTACTGAAATTAGGAAAGCTCTTCTCCCAGAGGTGTAAGTTAATCATTGCCTCTGGGCCTCCCCAATAACTTTGCTGCCTCATGGGGACTACCACTGTTGTCAGATGTCGCGGGAAGTGTAAACTGGCCAACAGCCACACATCAGACTGATGCACTGTCAATAACCATGGGCAAATTCTCTGTGCCATCAACAACACAGCCATCACCTTGTGTTCTGAAGTTCCCAGCTCACACAACTGGACTGCTAAGCAATTAACACCGAGGCTTGGGCACTCGTCCACTTTTTGAGAGGATGCCCTAGCAGTATATATGCTCTAGGACATCCAGTTCTCTGTCATTCCCAGCTGCTCATGGTCCTTCAAGAAAGAAACAAATGAAGGTTCAAAACTGCTAAATGGTTTTAAACTGCTGAAGTATACCCGTCCTTCCTGTGAGGCCGACTGAAGATATCTGAGCTTCCAATGTTGCCATGAATGCCTTCGTTATATGTTGCTTGAGTTTTCCACCCCCTACAGCCTGCTAGTATATCTGCCTGGACCTAAAAAAAAAAGAAAAGAAAAAAGAAAAAAGCTTTCTTTTATCTTCAGTTGGCTCCTGCCCACAATCTCCTCTTTAAAATGATTCGAATTCTTGACTCAAAAGCCAACTGACCTGGAGCCAACATCCCAGAGGTCTGAAAACTTTTTTATCCTCTTTAAGGGTACTCTCAAGGCTAAGCAAAACAGTTCTTTCTGATGACACCCCGGTTGCCTACTGAAACGACACAAAATCTCTGCCACAATAACTGGCAGAAACTGGTTACAGGAAATAAATTGAAACTTTCATGGAGATGCTGGCTTCTGTACACTATGGATGTCTGAATTCACAAAAGTAATGGTGTTCTTTCAGAGCATCAGCCCTCAAACACTGTCTGGCCACTAAGGGCTGCTGCCTGCCTCTGCCTTTGAGCTCTAACAGCCACTGTCATGATCAGGAAAGCTCACAAGGCCACCTTAGACTGAGACCTAACTGCCCAGGAGGCACGTGTTCTACTGGGACTAACTGTTCTGAAAAATGTACCTCCTGACAGATGCTGAGTACATGCTGTTTACAGATAGAAGTTGTTCTGCTTAAAATGCAATCTAATAAGATAGTTATGTTATGTTCACCTTGGAAAAAACTTTTTTGGTCAAAACTCTTCTGTGGGGATGATCTACTAAGCAAACTGTTTCTTGATGCTGTTTGGAGACCTCTTACCAATGACACAAAATAATCTGGTCCAGAGGCCTAAGATCCCTCTGGGGATCCAGTTGACTGAAACATCAGTCCCAGCCACTGAACTTTCTCTACCATATGTTTCACAATCTCAAGACACTGTAGTAGCTCCTGTACCCCTATAGCCAGTGCAGGATTCATTGTCTGTGTCACTCGATCTGACCTCTAATTCTCTATCTACACTAAGAAGAGAATAAACATTTTTAGGTTCTTGCTATAAAAATTAATCCCTAGATATGGCACACCCTTGATCAATGGCACTGATAATGGTCCTGCATTTATAGCAGATATAACTCAAAAACTAGATGAAATAAGAAATGCATGCAAAATACAGGCAACAAAGCTCTAAAAAAATTAAAATAGCAACTTGTAACTCACCCACATATAACCCTTTTACCTATTCACTACCTCTAGAAGTTTCAGAAATCCATCTTGAGAGCCACTGAAACACTTGTCTATGCTAGATCGCTCATGCTGAAGAGACAACACATTCAAAGTCCTGCTCTTCAGTCCATGCATGACTGAAGCCCGAGCATGTGGGTCAGAGGATTGCTCCATAGTTACTTCCCTTTACTTTTGTGTCTTTGCAGGAGGTTTCCCCAAGTCCTTGCTTCTCTTCTTTCTGATAGCTGGGTTTGTTCCCTAAATTCTATAGGCAGTTTCCCCAGAAAATCAGTCTGCCAAATATTTAACCAAGATCTGATGAATGTAGAATATATATTGAATACTTCCCAAGATCAGATCAACTCCCTCACTCTGTTACAGAGCAGATAGGCTTTAATTACATTTTTTAAGAAAGAGAAAACATCTTAGGGAAAATCTCTACAACAAGACAATCTTGGAAATCTTAGATAAAGCCCATCTTAATGTTACTGCTCCCAGTTGGGCTTGTCCCAGAATATCATATGGATTATGCCTATCAAATATTTGCCATGGAAACTAAAAGGAGAATAAAATTAACAAAAAATGGTCCCTACACTAATTTACTTCATTTTTACTTCCCCTATTAATAGTTCCTATTCCAGTTCTAATTGATTCTGCCTCTTAGAAATGGCTGGTTATGGTAATGCATAACTGGTCACTATGAAGCACATTGTATAAACCAGTCCCCAGACTGTGCTTCCTGATTGCTTATCCAATATAATCCCTAGACCACCAAAGATTAGGGCCTGGTATTTTGATAGTGATCCTAATCATTGAATATCAACATAAATAAATTTGTCTCCAAGTCCTAGATGTCAGATTTGTGTTTCTGTTTGCCTTAGCACATCAACAGACACTATCTTAGGCAATACAGTTAAAAAGTCAAGTAGTATTGTCTCAACTCTATTCTTGTAATTTAAAACTATTTCCTCTCTTAAATATCTCTTTCTCAATGTAAACTTAAAAAGAGCTTGTCTGAATCTACAAACTAGTCCTACTTTAACTGATATTGTGCAAAATCTTTATAAATAATTTGGGAGAAAATAAACAGGAAAATAAAATCAGGTTTTTTGTTCTTTACATTTTTCATTTTTTAGTGTTTTGTTCTTTGTTTTTCAATTAAATATTATTGTTCACACATATTTAAAGAAAATTACACTTTTAATCATCACAACAAGGAAAAACAACAAAGGTAGCATATTTGACACAAAGTTGTACCAAAGAGTGTGTAGGATTGTCAATAACATAAGGCAATAAAAAATTCCTTGTTATCAGCCCTTTCCAAATAAAAACAGCTAAGGCACATCGATAAAAGAAACAAAACACTGTGGACAACTGCAGAATAAAATGAAAAGGAAGGTTGGTAAGGACTGAAAGTAAATTATAAGTATGGTAAAATTACATTTATTAGAACAAGATGTAGGCATTGAAAAGCAACTATGTCAATTATCTAATAAAATAAACAAAATACTGTGAGTAGCTGCAGTGTTTGTTCCTAATAAATTTCTACTTTAGAATTTTTAGGCCAAGTTGATTGTTATTTTTATATTCTATTCCAATTGATCAGTGTTAGCATGTGGAAATATGAATGAATTTTGCCCATAAAATTAGTGATCTCTTTATTTCTAAGAATCTCTTTGTATAGTTCAAACATTTTATCGTAAATATTCTTTTTATAAGTATAGTTTACCCTTGTAATCAAAGGATATTAATGAATCAAATAGTTTTTAAAATCTTGGTGATTTAAATATTAGATGTGATGGGACTGGGGAGATGGCTCAGTGGACTAAGCGCTTCCCTGGTAAGCACAAAGGCCTGAGTTCAATCCCTGGGTCAAAAAAAATGTAAAAATATAATAACTATGTAAATATATAATAGAATATGTATGATACTTTTGAAATTATTTGATAAAAATATATGATGTTAAAGATATGGAAATATCTTTAGATACATGTAGAAGAATAAAGATTCCAAATTAAAGCATTAGAAACATCTTTAATATCAGAGTGTCAGTGGATTTCAACAAAATAAAATGTAATAAAGAAGTAGAGTACAGTGCTGGGGAGATAATTCAGAGATCTAAGGGCCTGCTTGGCAAGCAAAAGGATCTGGGTTCTATCCTCAGTACCACATTCCCTGCCAGCCATCAAAATGCTGGTGCGTTTCTGAAATCTCAGCACTGGGGAAACTGAGACAAGGGATCACTATGAGTCCACTATGTGTAGCCAGACTCTATACCAAGTAAATACATCTAAATAAAGAAAAAAAAAGAAGAGGAGGAAGACAAGGTACAAACATCCCATGATTGATGAGAGAAAGAAAAAAACTCAAGAAAAAAAAACCCAAAACCTTGATTAAAATAATCTACCTTCAAATAACTGGCAGTTCATTGAAAAAAATTTCTAAGTCAAGTTACAGAATACTTTCTTTCTTTCCTTTTTATTTTTATTTTTTTGGTGGAAACGGGAATTGAACTCAGAGCCTTGCTCTTGCCAGGGAAGTGCTTATTCTACTGAGCCATCTCCCAGGCCCCACAAAATACTTTCAATTGAAGGAAAAAAAAAAAGCACAACTAATTGACAGAGAACTGCTAAATCTATAGCTTGACCAGAAATATACACAATTAGTAAGCACAGTAGAAAAGACTGAAAATCTTATATGACAACTATTATATTCCATGTTAGGAAATACCAACAAAATAGATAAAAGAGAAAGTAAGAGTGAAAATAAGGTGTGAACATAAATGAAGTGGAAATAAAAAATGATATAAATGTAAGATGCTGATTCCTTGAAAGAAACTCACCTCAAGCAAGAATGAATATTTTAAAAAGTTTGAAACTTCTGTGAAGAATGAAAGTGGGTATATCATCACATGCATCAGAAGAATTAGCAATACTGTATCTGACTCTGTGTGTGCATTTGCAACTTTGTTTACATAAATTAATTTTTTCAATATTATTCAATATTATGTCAAAAACACAATCTGATGATGTGAGAAAGAAAAATGACTAAAGGACATAGTTGAAAAGGTAAAAATAGAGACCCAGTCCTAGCCGAGGTCCGGTGGTGTGTGGGAGAGCTTCCAGCTACCTTGCGCTGGCTGGACCGACTACTAGTCCCAACCCAAATGCAGCATGGGTGAGACCGTCTCCCACCCACTTGGGATGCCCACCACCACTCCGCAGCACCTCCCCTACCCCGGCTACCGAGTAGGAATTTCTGCCGCGTTCCAGGAACCTCCAGACACAATCCTAGCCCAGGTCCAGTGAGTATGTGGGAGAGCTTCTGGCTACCCTGTGCCAGCAGGACCGAATAATCCTCCCAGCCCAGGCGCAGCGTAAGACCCTCTTCCACCCCCTTGGGATGCCCCCCACCACTCCACAGCAACTCCCCACCCCGCCCGAGGAGTAAGAATTGCTGCCGGGTTCCAGGAAGCCCTAGACCCAGTCCTAGCCCAGGCCCAGTAAGTGTGTGGGAGAGCTGTCTCTCCCCCTTACTCCACCTTGTCCCCTCCAGGCTCAGCTCAGGCCTGGCATATATGCATGGGGTATAACCCTGCAGCTGCAATCCTTGCAGAGAGTGTAGAGAATAGATCCACCCAGCTAGTCCAGGAGCAGGACATCTTGCCACAGGGGCACAACAGGTTCACCCTTAAGGGCAGCAGCAGGAAGCAGCTGAGCACAGCAGCCAGAACCAAGCCAGGCACAGCTGGATAAATCCAAACTTTGTAAATATGCACCTGAACTTCAGTATGTGCTATGCTAAGGTTATAACTACAACAAAGATCTACAACAAAGGTCAGAAGACAGTGCTACACAAAATGACAACAAGGAACAAAATTCAACCTCAGAACCCAAACCCACCCATAACAAGTTCAAAGGACACTAACATAGAACAAATTGGGAATCACACAGCTGAAAGCAATGAATCAACGGCTTCTG
>NDGN011452810.1:0-11016 GCA_002564285.1 Tympanoctomys barrerae
GAAGAAGAAGAAGAAGAAGAAGAAGAAGAAGAAGAAGAAGAAGAAGAAGAAGAAGAAGCCTCCTTCATCTTCCTACCTTAGAAATGTCCGCTGAACTTTCCATCTTCAAAGCCAGTAACTTACAGATTTGATTAAAAGCTGCAAATTGACCCAGTGAGGGATTCAAGGAACATACTGGAGAGGTAAAGTGCCAAAGCTTTGATCCCAGTCCATGTGGCTTAATGCCTAGACTCTGCCTACTGCCAGTCAGTTGTGGGACCAGATTTAACCTCTCTAAACCTCACTGCCTCCTCTGTTAAACAGGAAAAACATCCTCAGGGGCTTCGATGATATAAGATGTGCAGTGTTTGCAATGATGCAAAGCGTGCAGAACACCTGACAGTTCCAAGCATATTGTTGCATGCTCAATAAATGTTATCTCTTTTTTATTGGAAGTTTTGCTGTGAGGTTGCTGTATAAAAATAAAAGACACATTATGGGTAAAACAGAGCAAAACTCACAGTTTCTAGTTTAACGGGTTTCTGTTGGCACCTAATGGTGCTACACCTCTTGATTTAAGAGAGCCTTAAAAACAAAAAGTGAGCATCAAGCACTGGTTTTATATTTTCAAAAACAGATGCTCTTTTTTTATTGAGCTTAGTTAACACTGAAGTCTAGTCAGGCAGCCAAAATAAAGCCTATTTGGTTTCTGCTGCCAGTTTAAGTAGGAAGTCAGTGCTGCTAAGAGTGTGAAGATTTCCCTGCATTTCTAATTAATGTATTAGCCCCTAAACTGCACATCCCACTTCCTTATTTTTACATAATAAAAATTTAACCCTCATTTATACCAAGTCTTCTGTTGTAAAAAATGCAAAAAAGATTACTGAAAATGAAATAATATCCCCGCTATATGCAGAGCTGAAACGAGAATCACCTCCGGGTGGGTCGTCTACCCAAGGAAACCCCAACAGAACTTCCATCGTTTTGCTTGTGGGTTAATCCTAGAGAAAAGCGCAGGTGGGCAGTTTCGGATACCGAAAGCCCAAGTAGCATTGCTCCGGGGAGAGTATCCTGCGGCGTATTGTGTCACGGTGTGTGGCAATGAAGGGAAGATCGTATCAACAAACAGGAAGCAAAAGTGATTTGGCCAGTGGGGCTCCGTCGTCCAACCGCTTGTGCGAGCACATAAATCCCACAAGAGCTGCTTTAATCCCAAAACATTTTCTTCAATTAACCTAAGGCTCTCCCACCATGCTCCACCCCCTCAAAGATTCCACCTCCCAACACCACACTGAAAACCAAGCCTCCAATACACAATCCGTTTTCCAAGCCGTGCTTAACTGCTCACAGAGAAGCACGTTAAAAACAAGTACCTCAAAATAAATAAAGGATGACAGATATTTAGGAAGGGGGATGAGGTTATTGGCTTTAGGCACCAAGTATAGTCTTAAATTAAAAGTTAAAATCCAGGTTTTGGATAAGCCAAACTAAAACAAGTTTTTATGAGCGTTTTCACCAAATATAACACATAGAGGTGAGTCCCAAGAGTTGTTTTAAGGCCGGCCAAATAGCTCAGCGGATTAAAGCACCTGCAAGCAGGCACTGGAGCCAGAGGTTCAATCCCCAGGCCTGGGAGCTGGCCCCGCCCCCAGGGTGCACTGAACCAGCAATTGAGACTGGGTGTGGTGGCACCAACCAGTAATCCCAGCTCTTGGGAAGCTGTAAACAGGAGAATCACAGTGAGTCCGATCTTGTAGTGAGACCCTGAACACCATGTAGACCCTTCCCTAAAATACAGAAAAAAAATGTTGGTTTAGGCTGAAATTTCCCTCCCCAGAGAAAATTTCTGTCTTTCCTCTCTAAACTGTTTGAGTCTCGATGTGTCATAGACTATAGCAACAAAGCATGTGAATAAATTATTTTAGAAATGCTCTCGTGTATTTTGGGACACACTGAGTTAGATTCCTTAGTTAAAAACATCAACAAACAGAATTTGGGTACAAATACTTTTTGAAATAAGGATATTGAGAAATGCTGCCTATAATAAGAAAATAATGTTTCATAAAATATAATTAACAAGACAAAAGCACGTGAAAAATAAAAGATCAACTCTTTAGGGTTTTTTTGTTTGTTTTTTGTTTTGTTTTGTTTTCTTTTGTTTTTTGAGGAATGAGGGATTGAACTCAGGCCCTTGTACTTGCCAGGCAAGTGTTTATTCTACTGAGCCATTTCCCCAGCCCCTTACTCTTTAATTTTTAAAGCCCAAAATAAACACTGTAGCATGGTATGACAAGAGTTTACAGGTAAAAGTTGATGCAGCCTGAGTGTAGGCCAAGGCAAGACAGAACTCCATACTTAGAAGTTCATGCTTTGAAAAGAAATACCAATTATCATGGTGCTATGCATGGTTATCCATCAGAGTCCCCCCCTTCCCCACACAATAACTGTGTGTACTGTTTGCAAGGGCTGTCATAACAAAGACTGGGTGACTCAGAGGACACAAACACATTGCTTTACAATTCTGAAAGTTAAAAGTCCAAGATCAAGAGTTTGGCAAGGTTGGTTTTTTTCTGAGACGGATGTATCCTTCACTCTCAAATGGCCGCCCCCACCCTGTGTCTTTGTATGATCTTGTCTATGTCTGTCCAAATCTATGTACAAATTTCCTCATTTGATAAGGACACCAGTGATATTGGAGGAGGGCCTGCCCAAATGATCTTGCTTTAACTTAATTACCTCTTTAAAAACTATTTCCAAGGGCCGGCGGTATAGCTCAGTGGACTAAGCGCTGTGTGGTGAGACCCTGCACAAACAACAACAAAACAACTCTATCTCAAAATCTGGTAGCAGTCTGAGATAGCAAAAATTAAGACTTTAATATATAAATGTGAGGAAAAGGGAGGATTAGAAACAATACAATTCACCCCACAACACCAGTGTAACTCCTCTCAGTGGCATTCCAAAAGAATAAAGATTTACTTTGCTCTATTCAACTTTCTGCATTATGAAAACAAACCAAAAAAATTAAGCCTTCTGCTATCTGTCTCCCTCACTTTTTTTCCTGCCTTTTTTTTTTCCCCTGACTTTTCTGCATCCTTCTTAGCTCTTGCTCTGTCTCTCCTCACCTAAGAGAATCTGATTCAGGTCTTTTGATGCCATAAACCTTTTTTTGATGAGGGCTGCATCAACACAATGCTTCCCTGTTACTTCCCAGCACCCACACTGAAAGAGTCTCTGTCACACCTACCATCTTTCTTTCTAGTAACTTAGCTGGCTGTCGGGGATCTCCTATCACACTAAAAAGGTTCGAAACCCACAGTATCCCAAAGATCTCCACCACTGGGGTTAAAATGGGGGTAACTGTCTTTCATAACTGGGACAAAGGATGGCCTCACAATTTGATGGCTGTTGACATGGCTGGGGATAGCAATTTGTTAGTAGACTCAACACTGGCCGCAGCTGGAACTATCATCCTTAAATTGTGAAGAACGGGCTCTGCCAGCCTTCAAAATGTGACTTGGCTGGAAAGCATGGCAGGGTGTACAGTTTCTGTGATGAGAACAGGAGACTTTTTTTTTTCTTTTTAATTACCTTGTTATGTGATAGAAGTCATAAGGTGAAAGAAAAGTCTGAACAGTTGCTTTTTTATATACCTGACCTTCTGATTGGCTATATGTTTTAGAAACAGATCACTTCCTAATGAGACTTTTCATAATAAAGCTTTCATTGCTTTGAAAAAATATTAACTTCTGCAGTTCTTCCAGGTAGTTCCAACTGACCCTGCAGTTATGGTTACAATATCCTAAAGATTTAGTTTCTCTGTAATAATGGGTAAGAGCCTTAGCATTGCCATGGGCCAAAACTATATTATTTGAAATGAAACCTCTCATAAATATCCAACTATGAAGTCACTATCTATCAACTGCTGCTATATAAACAGGACAGAGCTAAATCTCCCTCCCATCTGCCAATATCAGAGCTGCCACAAAAAATGATTTTGTGTCCAGTACTCACAAATTAAACAAGATCTTACACTGTGAGCCAATTCTGGAAAGCAAATTTGGTGTGGGTACCCACAGTATAAAAGGTGTTCAAGTAAGGTGACCCAGTGAGGCTTAAATTCTTCATACCTTTCCCTTTGCCCAAGCCAGATGCCTCCTTTAGCCTCAGCAGTTTTTTCTGGATGGTATAAGACATGACCAACTGTTTATGAGGAGCCCTGTATCACAGAGCTTCCCACTTTCCACAGCTTTCTCCATGTCCTTGCAATAGAGCCAAGCTCTGTACTTCCATTGCCCATCAGAAGACTCATCACTTCTGAGAAGCCTCCTTGCTTCGTTCTCATTCTACTCAGCACTGATTCACTGTGGTTCTGTTTGATGCTGTTGGGAGATGGATGGTCCACACGAGAAACACTTCTCTAAGTGCTGTGAGACCATCCATAGAATGTGTAGGGATTTCTTGATATCTTGGTATACCCACGGGGAAAACAGAGGCAGGAATGAGGAAAAGACAGACAGGAGGTAGGAGCTAGGTTTGGGTGGAGGTCTGTATGTCTGATGAACAAAAGACCCAAACAACAACAGGAGAGGCATGCATTTATATTCTTGCAAAGTTAGTATCACAAGACACAAGGTTACCTCACAGCTGAAATTGTCCAGGCAGGATGTTTTTCTCAAGACTGAGGTAGCTTGACTGTTTTAGGCACTGAGGCCTTCTCCTGCCCTCATACATATGATCAATTTCCAGCTTCAGCCACTCCCAACAGCTCTCCTTTTACTGTTTTGTCATGTGAATGATGGGTGTTCTGTGGCAGTTGGAGAAGTAGTATTTGGAGAACTCTTTAAAAGACATTTTCATTCTTGATGGCAGTCCAAAAATTTTTGGTACTTGTATATGGCAATTTAACCCTAGATAGTCCAGGTGAGTTACCAGTTTAGCTGCCAATTGTCAGAAGTTGTTAGTGATCTGAACATTTTATAGCTAGCATATTATTATATCACACTGTTTTTTACTTTTTAAATGTATTTTGTACAGGGTCTACAGGGTCTCACGACATAGATCAGACTTATAATGATTCTCTTGTTTTCAGCCTCCCAAGCACTGGGATTATAAGTGCGTGCCACCAGGACCAGTCTCAATTGCCATCTCAGTGCACCCTGGGGGCGGGGCCAGCACAGCACAGGAAAGAGCAAACCCCAGATGTTGTGCTCTGCCTAAGCAGGTGCTTTAGTCCATTGAGCTATCTGGGTGGCCTTATGTCATTGCTTTTTACACCTCGTGGTTATACTTTTTTGTTTGATGGCTAAGACCAAGTTAAGGCAATATCTGTATAAAGAAAAAAATTAACTTTTATTATCTATCATATCAGTTAAATCTTTTCAGGATTTACCTAGGAAAGGCATGTGGTGCACACCTATATTTTCTTTTGATTTTTGAAAGTGAATGTAACAGTCCCCCTGGGGTATATATATTCCACAACCCCCATAAGATACTTAGAACTATGGCTGATACCAAACCTGATATATACTAATTTTTCCTATATATATCTATGATCACATTTATGGACTTGATTTTGAACTTCAAGTCTCCAGAATTGTGAGAAAATTAATTTCTTTTGTTTTAGCTACCTAATCTGTGTTCCTATGATAGAGCAGCCCTAGAAGAATGATATGTTTAACATCCTTGTGACACACTTACTTCATATCAAATAACTACATCCTTTTTATCTTCTCACCTGTACTGCTGAGCTCATCAGCAGGCACTTAGAAACCACTCAGTAGGTATTTGCTAAATAAATGGAAGAATGAGTGGACCACTTACTTTGCTTGAGCATAGGGCATCTTCCATACAACACCATTTTTGAAAACTGGAAAGCAGGCCAGACTGGCACAGCCACTCCAGAGAAAGTTTAGTTCCTTCCCAGGTGAGGTAAAAAAAAAAAAAACAGCATGATGGTTTCCTGTGCAGCAATCAGGATTTAGAAAAACAGAATGTTACAAAGGCAACCTCTGAGATGCAGATCTGTGGTATTTCCCAGATCTTTCAAACACATTTAATTCTGCACATGGAAAATAATGGCATCATTATTTAATCCAAAATACAATAACAACAAGAGATTGCTCATGCGGGTGCATAAGTCCCCTGCAGAGAATTTAATGTGCCTTTTGCCTTTACCCACATATACAGCCAGGGCTGTGTGAATGGGGGCCAGCACACACTCCTGGCCTGTGAAGAGAATGTAGATGCCCATTACCAAAAGAGGGGAAGACAAAGAAAGCCCAAGGGTATAGCTGTGACTCCACTTAAGACTAATGCGTATCTTCATTTCAGTCCTCAGCAATAATCCAAAGAAATATCTGATGCTGCTGAAAGACTGCTGTCATCCCGGTAGATGCTCATCAATTATTATTAAGTATTGCACAGTTCAGGTCAAGATATAATATGTCTGAGAAAAACTGTGGCACCTCCTTTTAATCTTGCGTAGAAAACAATTAAAGTATATAAAGCACATTATTAAAATATGTAAAATTTATAATTTAATTATAAGATTGCATAGCTTTATGATCTAATAGTTCTGCTGTATTTTGCATATTAGTGAACAATTGCTTTCTTAAAGCACACAGTAGAATCATTTACTTGATGCTGGAGAATAAGTTAATTATGGATTCCATGTATATGACTAATGGATTTAATAATCACTTTACTGTAGAATTAACTTATACTTCCCTGTGCTTATAGTACTAATGATGATATTCATAAAAGTTATATTTTTAAAAAATGTAAGATTGGCATAAAAAGAGAAACCAATGTACAACTTGGTTTTAGAGCCAGCAGTTCTAAATAGATAGTTCAAAGCCATCAAGGCCTTCTCCTTGCTCTACAATAAATCATACACATCCTCTCCAGCCCCCACTCCTGCCACCAACCCTGCTTCCATTGGCTTTATTAAGGAAATTTATTTTATTTAAGGGAAGACGAAATGCTTGCCAGATGCATTTAGTGAAGCTCCTGATTTTTTAACCCTGGTTGTGGATTACAATGAGGATTTCTCACTTGCATTCACTTTGTGGAGCTCTGCGAAACCCCACGTGTGCTCAGATCCCACTGCGGTGCTCCAGTCCTTTGGTTTGTCCTCGTTTCAGTCTGTTGAAGCCACTCACTCGTCTCCTTCAGCCAGCACACCCAAGACCAGTAAAAGAAGGAGCAGGGTGTTCTTTGTTTCAGGTGGAAGTCTGGGGTGGCCCTGTCTTTCCCATCTTTTGCCCTTCCCTAGCACTACCCCCATCATCACAAGGACCGTCACTGTCATCACCATCAGCTGAGTCACATTCCTCATGGAATTTAGTAATGGAAGCTTAGATTTTACTTCCAGTTCTACCAATTTACTAGAAAGAGGTGACCTTGGGTGGACCATTAAATCTTTCCAAACTTATTTTTCTAGCTCTAAAATGGGAAAACTCCCTCGGGCTCTGAATATGTTTATTTACTAAGTCCTAAATACAGTGTATTGTTATGGTGTCCTTCTTATCCAGTTCAACAGGCACCACTGATCCCCCACACACACCCATAAAATATTCTTTTGTTTCTGGCACAGAGATTTAAGAAACTAATTAAGGCTTACACAGTATTGTACATGGAAATGTTCACAAAGCATATGCTTATTAAATACTTGCTGAATTTATCTGTTTGTTTTTTGTGTTAGGGACTCAAACCTAGGACCTCATACGTGCCAGGCAAGCACTCTAGCTACCACTCTATAAAGCTACAGCCGTGTCTCTGAAGGGCTATGAAGTTGTTCATTTACTCTCTGAGGGCCTCAGGCATTCTCATTGCCATTAGGCAGAAACCTGTAGTGGTATTTGCACCCTTGAATCCTTTCTTATCTGACTCATACTCCCACCAATTGCTCCCAGCAAAAGGCATTGTTGAGTGTGCAAGAGTCATAAAGGGTACAGATGGGTCTCTAGGAAGTGTGTACTGGCCACTAGTAGGGGCTGAGAAAGCCTGCGGCCACCATACCATCGCCAGCCCTCTGCTATTCTCTCCCAGGTGCAGGATACCTGCCCTTCCCTAATTACACTGCAGGAGTAAAACAAATATTTAAAAATAAATAAATAAAATAATGAATTGCTTTGACAAGAAGGAAATCCATAAAATTTTGCCTTTTTATATTCTTGACCTGTAGAATATATGAAAAGGAATTTCTGAAGCTAAATTTTCAAGATTTCATTCAAGTCCTTCTTGGTCAATTAAAATGTGCTAGGTCTAAATGTTCTGATCCTTTTTAATATTTAAGTTTTCTCTAGTTCTTAACAAACTTTATTTATGGTATACATTTTCCCCACAGTCTCACTCTTGGACCATTGGCCAACCACTCTGTAGCACTTGAGTTGATTGGTTTATGTGACTTTTTTTTTTTCCAGTACCAGGGATTGTACTCAGGACCTTGCACTTGCCAGGCAGGTGCCTATGCTGCTGAGCTGTATTCCCAGCCCAGGGTTGATTTGTTAACAGTCTGCCTATTCATTTAAAAAATGCTCAGGATATTCCTTGGAATTCATTTTTCTTATTAAAAATATGTGACCTCACAAGCCCTTTGCCTAACTATATTTCCTTCTCTCTTTATTCACAACCTCTAGCTTTCAGCCTGAAACAAGGTTTCTGTGACGACCACAAAGCACATAATCACCTGGTGATTCATGGGCAAGGCCACATCCTCCACCTTCATTTGCCTTAATTTCATTCTCTTTCCACCTCATATTTCCCTCTCCTTTTCCAAGTTTTTCCTCAAGCAACAAACTAAATACATTAAGTGTTACGTGAGCACCACTGCTCCTCTGATTTTTCAGATGTCTTTTGCTTTTCAAATGTTAATATCCAAAATGTCTCAGATTTATACACTCCATTATGCCACACAAAAGGCCCCGCGTGCACTTATTTCATAAAAATGAGTCATGTCTGGAGAAAGAGCGAGTGATAGAGTGGAAAAAGTAGATGGACTTCGAAGTGAGATTCACCTGGGTACAAATCCTGACTCTGCTAAGCATGTCATATTGGGAAAATTATTATTTAGCCCCTTTGTTTATATTTTTCACCTGTCAAATGAGGGCTAAAAGTAGATACATCATGAGCTAACGATTTTATTTAAGCTTGGGGTTGTTAGATTTTACAGGAAACTGACTAGGCAGGACTTGGCACCCAGGAGATACTCAGTGTGTGTTCCCCCAGGCTCAAGCCTAGCTGCTGCCTCTAATCCTGCTCCACTATGCCTAGATCTTTCAACACACTCTGTCCTGTGATCGCTGACCTTTTCCAAGATGGCAAATGATATCAAACACTTTCTGTTCTCTATCTCCAAACCTTTCTAGGGGGAATGCCTATTAGCTCAGTTGTTTAGTGACTGCTTAAACAGAGCAGTCAGGCTCAGGTTGCTGTGGTTCGATCCTCAAGCCTTACTAAACCTGCCCTGAAGGCATTCTGAGCCAGCGCCCCCACTCTCCGCCCCCCCCAAAAAAAATCCTTCCGAACCTTTCTAATTTTTCTGGCAAGTCTGCTGCTTTTGTGAAGCCTACAGTGGTATTTGACACCTAGATTTCAAGTGATCAAACAAGACGTGATGACAAATCTAAGAAAAATGATACCAGCCTCTTAAAACCAAAATCAATTCCCTTCCTTCCCCCCCTGCCATCATTATGCTTCTTTCTTCTCTCTCTGTTATCTTACTTCATCTATCATACTTAGGTAGAAATCCATACGTCTAGTTTAAATCACGGTTTCTCAGGCAACAGCCAGGCCACTTAGCAAGAGTCTAGAGTAAGCCAATATAATATTCTGCTCAGAGTAATATTAAGTCAAAGGTTACTGTGCCAAAGTAAGTTAATTGTTCCAAGAGGACTTACTTTAACTATAATTATTGATCACCATGAACTAATAAAAAAAAAAGCTGCTATTTATTAAATGTCTCTTTCTCCCCTTAGAAGCTTTTAGATATGTATCTTATTTCAATCTCATCACAGCTGTTATGGCTAATATCTAAGTGTCCCTCCAAAGACTCATGCTCTCATAGGTGAGCTTTTGGGAGTGACAAAATCATGAGTGTGTAATATTGGATCAGTTCACTGGTTGGTTTAGTGTAGTTCTGAGTATAGATAATGGATTTACTGCAGAAGGAAGATCACCAAGGGTGTGGGTGGCACCAGCCAATAGGCTTGTGGCCTGGATGGAATAAAAAGGGGAAGAAGAGGGAAGTCTTTCTGCTTCCTGCCTGCAGAGTCCCTCTGCTGTGCTAAGCTGCCTTGGAGCCAGCTGCCTGTAAACTGAAACCTCTACAAACTGTGAGCTAAAATAACCTTTCCTCCTTTAACTTTTGCGTGTCATATGTTTTGTACCAGTAAGTAAAAGACAACAATGTTGTGATATATTCTCCAATTTTAAGGGGAAATCTGAGATCAGTTTGCTGAAATCATCAAAGGTGGCCAGCACTGAATTGCAGAGCCAAAATTCAAACTATAAATGATTTTCTGTTTTTTCACTAGTATTTTTAATGTAAAATTTTCATTTATCAAGGTAATATGCACATGGAATGAAGGCTATACCTCCTACAGAGGTCAGTAGCTCCATGGAAGGGTCTGCAGTTTCTTGGTTGGGAGATAAAGCCTGCCTGCCAAGGGCTGGCCAGTTAGCTCAATGGATTAAAGCACCTGCTTAGGCAGATGCAAGGTCTGGGTTTAATCCCACGTGTCCCTGCTGGCCTCACTGATTAAGACTGGGGGTGATAGCGCACACCTGTAATCCCAGCATTTAGGAGGCTGAAAACAGGAGGATCACTACCAGTCCTATCTATGTGGTGAGACCCTCTAGGCCCTGTACTAAATACATTTAAAAAAAAAAAAAAAAGCCTGCCAACCAGCACTCTGACAGCCCAGGAGAAAAATCTGCCTGAGGTCTCCCTGATCAGTAGACTACAGACACTGACTTAATCTGATGGCAAAGTATCTTGTCCCCAGCCACAAGTGAGTAAATACTGCAGATTTT
>NDGN011452811.1:0-24551 GCA_002564285.1 Tympanoctomys barrerae
GTTTGGACAGAATATCATGTCTGCATCTTGTACTATGAATAACTACTATGAAGACAACAATATTCAATATATTAATTATTGTAACTGTCATACTAACCTGTTTTGAAACTATCTAATTGCTACCTGTTTCTCAATAAAATCAATAAATAAAAATAAAATAACATGAGTGCTATTGGGGGCCAGGGAGATAGCTCAGTAAAATAAGTGCCTGTCTGACAAGCACAAGGCCCTGAACTCAATCCTCTGTATCACAAAAATAAATAAATAAATAAATAAATAAATAAATAAAGGCAGGCTAGGGATATAGTGTAATGGCTTAAGTGCATGCCTGGCAAGCGCAAAGTCCTGAGTTTGATACCCGGTACTGCAAAAAAAAAAAAAAGAAAGAAAAAAGATTACAAATAAATAAATGAATGTCATTAACTGCCCATGTTCTCTCCATAGTGCTATGACCATTACAGGTTCTTTACATCTTTAGCAGCCACAAAGCTTGCAGCCTGCATACATACTCGTGCTTTGGCTGCATGCAGAACATTGTCTCTGTACAATAAGATAACTTTTATCCTTTCCACTTCTAATGCTACTATTTTCACACATTTTAATTTGATAGATGCTTTAATATATATTATAATTCCCACAAACAGTTGTTTAAAGCAGTCAGTATGAATTTAGATTCGCTTACATTTATTTTCACTAGCTCTTAATCCTTAATTTCCCATAGAATTCAGTCTGCCTGAAGAACATCATTGAACATATACCTTATGTCAAGGATATTAGCAAGAAATTCATTTGCTTTTTGTTTGAAAATGTTTTGAGGAAGATGTTCTCTGGGTATGGAAATTTAGGTTGGTGGGTTTGTTTAATTTTGTTTTGTCCTTTAAAGCTCTTTGAAAATAACTTTGCATTTTCTTATAACTTCTGTTGCCTTTCAAAGGGAAGCTGGCCTATCACTTTGGTGTATTTGTTTGTTTATTTATTTATTTATTTATTTATTTATTTGGTACAAGGTCTTGCTACATGGGTCAGACTTATAGCAATCACCCTGTCTCAGTCTCTCTAGGGCGAGGATTACAGGAGTGCATCACCATGCCTGGTTTCAATGGCTGGCACCACATGCCCAGGGCTCTAGGCCGGGCACAGCATGTTGTACCAGGAATTGAACCTAGGTCTTTGCACTTGCCAGGCAAGCACTTAGAGCATCTAGCTATCTCTCCTGCCCTGGTTTATATTTTTGAAGATGATATTTTCTCCTCTAGCCATTTTTTCCCTTTTCTTTCTTTTTCTTTTTTCTTTTTTCTTTTTTTTTTTTTTTTTTTTTTTTGCAGGGGGTGGGAGGAGTGTGGTTACTGGGGAATTGAACCCAGGGGCTTCTGCATTGAGCTACATCCTCTTAATCTTTTATTTTGGGATGAGGGCCTGTTAAATTGCCAGGTTGCCTAGGCTAGGTTTCAGCTTGCTGCCTCCTGCCTCACCTCCTGGAGTGCTGGGATTATAGTTGTGCACCACCAGGAACTGTTCTTCTCCCCACCCTCCAGACGACTGCTTTGTTTCCCAACAGTCTTATGAAATGTATATGTGTTCCTTTGTATGTCCCTTGTTGTTCATGAGTCTATTGCCATTGTGGCTTCATCTTACCACTTCAGCATTAGCCTCTGCTATCTCCATAACACTGCTCTGGCTTTTGCTGTTTGCTTCTGAGGACTCCCAAAGCTCACATATGTTTATACCATATGCGATGTGCCTGTTATACTCCTGTCCTTGTTTGCAGGTGCATTGATTGGTGAAAAGGAACTAGGCCACCAGTGTTTGTTCTCAGTAGTCTCTCTTCCCTGATTGTTTTTTCAGCTTTGTCATCTCTTAAAGCTGTATATTAACTTCTCAATTTGATTGACAGAATGATCTATCTTTCCACATCTGCCTTTATCTCTACTTACCTATCTATTTGCCTGCATCTATCTACCTATCTATCTATCTATATATTTTTTTTGCAGTTCCCACCCTTTTAATTTGTTTGTTTTTAATAAATCCTCTAGTTTGTCTTTCATTCCTTTAACACAGATCGTGGCCATTTTAAATCCTCTGGCTGATAATTCCCTTGTCTAGGTCACCTCTGGATCTGTTTGTACTGTCTCCATTTCTCTGGGCCCTCCTGAGTGCTTAATTTTTATAGAAGTGAGAAGCTCTATATATAAAAGATTTTTAAGACAACTTGAATCTCTAAGTGATGATAGCTTGCCCTGGGCAGGTTACTTTCTGCTCTGGCAGATAGCTAGCCAAGAGTCTGGTCAGTGTAATCCAAACAGAAGTGAAGCAGCAACCAGGCAGGGGTCTGAACTATTTGATTTAGTTTCCCTTTCTGTCGTGGTGTGGGTCCAGGCCAGCGTTGGAGACTTCCCAGGCTCCTCCCCTCGACAGGCCCTGTGCTCTGCTTTTTCTGCTCCAGAACCAGCGTGTGCTGCTGAGATCTGCTCAGCCCTGTGTCTCCTCAGCCACTCTTAGAACTGAGGATTACCTATTTGAAGATCATTTCTCATGAGTCCCAGCCTTGTCTGCAGGGGCTGCCCCTCTCTGCAGTAGCGTGAGTCCCACACATTCTCATGTCAGGAAAATTTGTTCTGGGATTTTTGTTTTATTTTATTTTATATTTCCTTCGATACATTCATTACTTTAAACTCGGCTACTAGAATTAATGGTAATATATGAATATAAGCTTTGTAAAAGTTATATTTGTAATGAAATTGGGCCCCTAAGAAAGATAAAAACATATTTTCTTAATTGCCTATAAATTTTAAATCATTCTAGAGTGAAAACTAAAACAAGGTAATTGAAGTTGAATCTAGGCTGCACATACATAAAATGATCCGATCATAGGCTTTGAAGAATAAACTGTTGCCTAGAACACCAAAATGCCAGACCTGCAGGCTGCAAACTGCCTTATTGGCTTTTTAGAGAACTTCTGCAGAGCATGAAAAGAAGGGACATGACACTTAAGGAATTAAAAAAGACAGTCAAGCCCATTTGTAATGCAAATCTACATAGAATATACACAGTAAAACTCCTTACTTAAAAAATTTAACAAAACAAGGCCACCCTGAATAGAAGTCAAAACCTCATCAAAGAAAAATGCTCATCATTTGTGTAGCATTGTTAGAAAACTGACAAGATTTTTCAGGGGTGGGGATGGGCATGGAACAGGAGAGATATTAAACATGGGGATTCATTGAAAAGTTGGTCATAAAATGTTCATAAGGTTGTAAATTGCTGCTGGTATTGTCTTAAAATTGTATGCAATGAATATACTTTCTACTATTAATTGGAGGACAAAAGAATAACTTAAGAAAGTGTTTCTCAAAATGACGGCCAAACGCCCAAAAGAATCCGCAGGTGGGCTGAGTACTTAACATTTGAAACAAGCTCACGGTGAGGCGGTTCTGCATCCTGAACTGCCCTACAGGGAAGAGAGCACTTGGAAGATCACACACACATTTGGGACATGGCAGCGTGGTCCCCAAGTTTATGTTGTGAATGCTGCTTTTCGTTTTTAAAGCAGGTTCCAGGCATTCAGGGAAAAATGCATACCTGGCAAGTGAACGCGGGATTCTTTTTAAACATTTTCCTAAAAAAGAGCCACAGAAAACAAACAAACACATTTTCCTTTGATACGTTCATTCCTTTACACGTAACTATTAGAATAAATGGTAATATATGAATATAACCTTTGGGAAAGTTACATTTCTAATGAAATAGGGGCCCTAAGAAAAGACAAAAACGTATTTTCTTAAATGCTAACAATTTTTTTTAATTTTGAATTTTGAATATTTTTATTAAGTTATTTTTTATGCTAACAAATTTTAAATCATTCTAAGCTGAACACTAGCTATCTTACCTAAATTTAAATTGTTCTAAGATTGTGCCATAGTAACTTACTTAGACCACAATGGCTGTTTTAATGGTCTTTGCATAAAAACTGGTACTAAAACATGTATGTTATATCTGACAACTCATTCAGAAACTGCTAGCCACTAATTTAAATGAACATATTTGAAGAACTCTGTACTGAAAAGATTCCTATATGTGTTTCTTGCGTTATCCAACTAAGGAAAGTTAGAGGAGTAGAACTAGGACCATGTGTGTTCTGCAGAAGTATTCAAAATTGTGAAGTTTTAGATTTCCCTGAAGGCTACATAAACTAGGTGCCAAAAGAACAAGTAATATGGTTTGGAGGGAAACAAGCATAGTTAAGACATTCTGCATAAAATGCAAATTATTCTCCAATAACTAAAATAACAAGGAATGTGTTTACAAGGCAGGGTAATAAGAAGTTGCTTCATGCTTAAATCATAAACAGCAAGTCTATGAACATGAAGAAATCCAGTACTCTTTATCACAGATTATAAGAAACAAGTATGACACCTAAAAATAAATACAAAAAAAAAACCCAAATTAAAATTTGCTTCTAAACAATTCTGAAGTGGTCAGTGGAATCCAGGCTGGAAACAAGCTCTTCTGCCCATGCAATGGCGACATAAGCAGAATGCACGGATGGAAAATGAGGATCAGACCTGTTGTTTTTCATAACTCGAAAGAGGCCTGATGTACTCAAAACCTACAGATTTATGGGCTCCAATAGCTTCACACTGCCCTTGTCTTCTGGAGTGAGCCACACAGGCTCCTTAGTAAAGTTTGGATCACAGTTTTCCAACCTGGATTCTCCAAAAATCTTTGGATTAAGAGGAGGTACCACGTGCCTTTGCTCCATCACGTCCCAGTCCACATTCTGAAAAATGAGTGGTGCTGAATAACCTCAAACCCCATGTCACCATGACAACCCAGTCTCTCCTTTGAGTCCTTCTTCAGAAAATCCTGAAAGACACCTGCAGCTTCTGCAGACAGATAAGGTGGTATGAGAATAGTGCTTTCCAAATTAAGCCGAAGGAGATGATTGATTGATGGTGCACCAGGGATATCAGCGTTCTCAACAGGAAAGGGAGACTCCCTGGCCATCATCTCATACAGGATCACTCCAAGACTCCACCAGTCTACACTGAAACCATAATCTTCTCCTCTGACAATTTCAGGAGCCAGATAATTAGGTGTGCCACAAAAATGTGCCCATCACATCTCCCGGCCCGAGTCCTTCCTTCCAGGCACAGTAATCAGTGAGCTTGATGTAGCCTTTGGAACCGAGTAATATATTGTCCAATTTCAGGTTTCTGTAGAGGAGCCCTCGTTGGTGAAGGTAGTTGAGGGCTACACCGATCTCTGCGGCATAAAACCTGGCATGTGGCTCACCAAAGTATTCTTTGGTGCAGCTTGTGCAACATCAGATCTCCTCCACTTGCAGAGTCTAAAACAAAAAACACTATACTTTCTGTGTGAAAAAAAAGAATGCAGCCCAACCAGGAAAGGATGACTCGACACTACTCTGCTCTGTCTTTGCCCTATGGTAGTTGGCACGGTCTGTTTTCACCATTTTCATTGTGAACTTCCAATCTGTGTTTTTCAGTCAAACCATGCACACTTTTGCATAACTTCCTCTCCCTATCACCCAGAGGATATTAAAGTTCTGGAGACCCAGCCTAGATGGAGCTTGGCCACTTGCCCTGGTGTTCTTTACCTTTTCATGGTCAGCAAGTTGTTCCCAACTGTAGTGACTTGCAGAATAAGACGGGCTTAGGGTCCTTGTGGGGTCTGAAGCTGTGGATGGTTGATTCTTCAGCGTCACGGGGTCCAGTGGTGAGGAATGCTGCCCACATTCAGTTGTGACCAGTGTGTGGCACCTCTTGTGTACCAAGATCTTACAGTTGATGCACTTGTACACCAGGCATCCAAATCCCACTACATAGTCTGTGCAGACAGCACAGAAAATGCGCCTGCAGAAACATTTGGCCTGAAACGTGTGGTCACTGGCTCAATAGAACCTTCTCCAGAGGCCTGCAACTCTGCGGTGTGCAGATGGATCTTCTAGACAAGGCACCTTAGCTGTTCTACTGCAGGAGGCAATGCATGGAGTGAGAGTTCATGTTCCTCCTCTTGCTCAGACAGCAGTGAGAGCATGTGTGGGTCTCTTTCCTCCTTTACCCAAGTTTTGGTGTAAAGCTCTTTATTGTGCAAAACAGCACAGGTCTCTAAGTTCATTGCTGAGGTCTGCAAGGGAGATGGACGACCCTGAACGTGGTGTGGTGATGTCTGTGCCCATGCTCAGGGCCTGTAGGACTGAGCTGTTGGTTCTGGGGTGCTTGGGAGGGAGAGACTATAGCCGGATTCACTGCCCAGGTAAACTGGCATGAAGAGCTCTGGGAGTGATTATGCTCTGTCTGCTCTGACCTCACAGGCCGGAGTTCTGCGCAGCTCCCTGCGAAGTACTTTCCATAGGTGGCCAGATCAGGGAGGGTGGACACTAGCTTGGGCCGGATCTTAGTGTAGCTCCCTATGGAATGCTGTTCATTGGTGACCTGGTCAGTACAGGTGGACAGTAGGCTCCTCAGTGTGTCTGAGAGCCTGGTGGCTGTGACTTCGCTTTCCCACCCTGGACTTCTTTGGCTCCCCAGGATTTATGTGTCTGGCTCTGGGAGTCCTGTGCAGAGCTACTGTGCTTCTCTCAGCCCCATGAGACTTGGCCTGGGATATTTATCTTCGTGGTGCCATAGATAGTTGGGCATGGGTAAGACTTTATAATGGTGCTGTGGTTTCTTTCCATTAGCCGTGGTCAGTCCTGGGGGTGAGTCCCCTAGGGTGTCTGTGATAGTTGAGGAGCTCCCACACAGTGGCCTGCAGAGTCTGGATGGAATCAACTGTCTCCTCAGTCTTTGACACAGACTCTCTGTTTGGGGTTCTGAACCTGTGGACTCAGGTAATAGAGAAGCAGTTCAGCATGATCGCTACTGACCGTCTTTGGCCAAGTAAGCTTAGGACAGGCCATTATTGAATTGTGACACCCTCAGCAGGGTTCCAAGTTCTGTTTGCAAAGAGGGTTGCAAAGCGAGTGACCTAGGGTCATAGGGCTCTATGACCAGAATCCCCTCCAATGCCCCCTTCACCTCAGCCCATGTTTTTTCTCATACTACATATCTCAGTTACTCTTCTCTCATTTCTGGGACAAGTACACAATACCCAAAATGAAGGAAAGAAAAGTTTATTTAGCTCACAGTTACTAGAGGTTTCAGTCCATACTCGGCTGGCTCCAAGACAGACTTGCACATGGCAGAGAGCATCCCAGTTCCTGGTGGTGAAATGGCAACACAGAGAGAGTCTGTCTCTCGGTCTCTCTTATATTGCATTCAGGCTGTCCACCTCAGGTTGGGGGAGGTACTCACACCTATGATCCCAGCATTACTAAGACCCATAATCCCAGCCTTGAGTCACCCATAATCCCAGTGGATCATAAATTAATCACAAATTCTAGAAGTCCCCACCCCATGCCTGCAAGAAGCTTTGGGAGGACAACTATACACAAGCCATAACATTCAGCCCTTGGACCTTCAAAGTCTCATGCACATCCTTTTGTACAAAAGACATTTTAAGTCCATCTCTAAGGGTTGCCAAAGTCTCAACAGTTTCAGCATTGCTGAAAAGTCCAAATCCCAAGTCTGCTCCAAGATCCAAGGCAAACTCTTAGCCGTGAACCCCTGTACAAAAGAAATGTTGAATACATCCAACATTCAAAGGCATAAAACAAACATAACCACTCCAAAAGTTGCAAACAACAGGGGAATACAAAACACTGGTACCAACACAAGTCCAAAATCCAGCAGGGCAAACATTAAATCCCATAGTTCCAAATGGAACATCCAAAGCAGTCTGCACTGAGTTGTGAGCTCCAAAGTCTTTAGATGGCTCTGCCCCATGACACTCGTGAAGGTAGCTCCCATTGCTTCTCTCTTAGGCCGGCTTCGCTCCCTCCTTGCAGTTTCCCTTAGATGATCCACGTTCCTGGCTTTTCAAACTTCTGGGGTTTCCATGGAATGGGCTTCTCACTCACAACTTTACACACTGCCCACTCAGGACACACTGCCTGGCCTCCCAGGCCTTCTTCTGAAATCTAGGTGGAAGCCTTCTTACCCTCAGAACTCCTGCATTTTGAATGCCCCTAAAATCAATGCCACATGGATGATGCCAAGGTCTGCTGCCAGCTGGATCAGTAGCCAGGCTTCCTTCTTTCATGGCTGTAGGGGTTGAGTGCCTGGATTGATGAACACTCTGATCCTGATTCCAAGGAACATATTGTCCGTGCTGGCACCTGATGTGGCTGCTGCCACCATTCTGGAACATGGGGCTCAGCAGCTTTTTGTTCTGGGCTTTTTAAAGTTATTTTTCTTAGAAGATGCATTGATCCAAAACAACCTGTATGGATGGATGCAGAACTGGAATTGCTTTTGCCAGTTCATAAAAGGATAAAACTAATTTATTTTAAAGAATATGTTATGACTCATCCAGAAACTTATTTTTTTCCAAGTTATATTCTATTACTTGGCTTATATCCCTCATGCTTGCATTATGATATATGCTGCCATAAGGCAGATAACCAAGGGCTTAGGATTCTCCAGTGATGTTTTTCACCATAATTTTAGATTTAACTAAGGCTGTAACACACAATAAGGTGATTTAAGTACTCACTTTCCTATCCTTATTTTGAAATGCTTTGGGTTTTCCTTTATAATCAGGTCAAAGCCATCAAAGCAAATGTCAACAGACCTGTTGGCTTGCCCCATTCTAAATATAGAGTATACTCATGGGCATGTTATTTTTCACTGTAGTTGTTCCAAGCATCTTACATAAATTCCACAAACATAGATTGTGCTCTGTACGCCAGTGCCGAATCCATAAGGTGCTAATATTCCACAGAGGCACCGCATGCAATGAGCAGTGCCAGGTTGGCAGAGAGCGTGGCAGGGCACGGAGCAGCCAAGAAGATGGTACAATTTGGTATAGGATGATAATATATAGACAGAAGAGTCAGAACTTTTGCCAGAAAAGATGACAAAATTGGTCAGAAAAATGCTTACTCAGCTAAAATTTTATTACCATGAATCATTAATTCATGAGACACACAAATTTAAACAAAGGAAAAATAAATCCAGATTGTGTCATCCATATCTTGTTGGGAAATAAAGTGTGCTTTCATTAGAACCAAAGCAGACAGTGAACATGACTGAGACCAGAATTACTTAGATCAACCCCCTCACTCAGCTAGGTTGTTCATAAAGCACTTTTGTGCCATTATTAACACTAATGATCTCTTTAAATCTCTTTAATTCCTAGCAGGAAAACCCCAAAACCTTTATTCTTCAAAACTGCATTTCTTTAAGTACTTGTTTTGAAAGGCCACTGCTCTAAGTTTCACACAGAGTGAAAATATATAACATGTATCCTAAATTATAGGATGGAAAGATAAGAAAACCAGAGAGAAATTGCAAACATCTTTCTTGTAGCAATGTGTTGAAGTATATTAGCAATTTAAGTATTTAAAATGCTTATTGGCTCATGTCTGGCTTTAATTTATAAAATGCTCTATGAGATAGAAATGAGGTAGGTGTTCAGGCATGCCTATGTTATTGCCCTTACATAATAATCTGGACAGGGATGAAAACAGGAGCTGTGGATTTGATAAGTCATTTCTAATGAAACATATTGTAAAAGACACTATAAATCGGTCAGGGTGATGCTATGCCCAACAGCAGGTGAAAGTAGGTGCTGTGCATCTCTAAATGGCCAAGGCAGGGGCAATTACTAGAACTTGAGAGAGCATGGTGTGGGAGGCCTGCTTGCCAAGAGTCACTGATTTATAAAGAGATGGACTCACTCATGCTATTACTTCATGAAGAAACAAACATGACAACTTCATTCTTTTCACTTCTTTTCATTTATTGCTGGACTGTGACTTCACATTGGCCATGCTCAACTCGAAACCTGGGAAGTGGAAAAGGAAAATGAAAAAGAAATGCACTGGGCCACACAGCTTGCCTACTTGCAGTCAGTTTCCTGGGTTCGAGGTCAGCTGCCCTCAACTACACAGCTGGGAGGAATCCACCTATCGTGACTATGCAATGCCTGTCTCCTATAAGATGAGAATGAAATGTGATCACCTTTCATGGCTATGTGTTGACTGAATTCTTAATATTTGGCATAAACTTTATTCTCAATAAGGTTACATATTTTTATTTCGTAGGATACTAGGTTTTCTCTTTTGTATCTGCATCCGCCAGCTTTCTGCTACTGTAACAAAATACAGAACATAAAGAGGAAAGGTTTCAGAGGTCCCAGTTCATGATTAATTGTCCCCATTGCCCTGGGTCTGTGGTGAGGCATCCCAGCATGGTGGCACCAATGAAGAAAGAACTGTGATGTTTAAGGCTTTTATCAATCATAAGTTTCATTTTCTGTCTATGAAGGACCTTGAAAATTAAAAAAAAACAGCAAAAAGAAATATTTAATGTCTATCCAGAAACTCACAGATTATAGCCTTTAAAGTTTTCTTCAGTAAATTAACTTCCACAGTTAGACAACTTCCTGCTCGCTCCAGAATGTACAGAAATCCAATCAAGGACAGAGCAGAAATGTAGCCTCAGGACAAGAAATGCACATACAGCCCAAAGTTTCTTTGTCACTTAAGGTCTTGCTGAGAAATTGAAGGTTTTACAATATTAAAATAAAATTCAAGTGTGGAGGAAATTGGATCTCTCCTCCACTGGCCACAGAGATGATCTTTCTTCATGCACTGACAGTTACTTGCTAGCTAGTGTGTAATAGTAGCTTATTCTTTGGCAAATGAAGTGGGTAATACATAAATTACAGAGAACCTGATAAGTTACTGTTGGAATTGAACTCTAAGCTGGTAGATCAATGTGTTTTTTATGAAGTTACTTGTTGCTCTCAACCGAAGTCTCTTAGGATAGGAATGGTGCAGAAAGATGGTGTGTGTGTGTGTGTGTGTGTGTGTGTGTGTGTGTGCGCTCGTGCATGTGTGTATGTGTGTGTGTGTGTGTGTGTGTGTGTTAGTTACTTTTCCTGTTGCTGGGACAAAATAAAGAGGAAAGGTTTATTTCAGTGCACAGTTTGTAAAGTTTCAGACTATAGCCCAAAATTCCAAAGTAGGGTGACAAGTAGAGGTCTACGGCAGAAGAGAAACAGCCCATGGCATGGCAGACAGGAAAGCAGCAAACAGCCCAAGTGGCAGCAAGCCTGCATTCCTTCTGTCATTCCATAGTCTATTCAGGCTGCAAGCCTATAGGCTGGTTCCAGCCATACCAAGGGTAAGGTTTCCATTATCCACACTTTAATCCTAATAAGGCATCCGTAATCCATATTCACCCTTCCTAATCCAGCCGCCTTCAAATCCCCCCAATGATGAACATGTGCAGCTTTGGGGGGCCAGCTAGATGCGAGGCACATCAGTGAGTTGCTGTGTTGTGTTCTTATGGATCAAATGCAGGGCCTCATTTATGGTAGTCAAGCACTCCACCACTGAACAGCTCCCTTAGTCCTTTAAGCAATTGTCCTGTGTCATTTTATTCTAAAAGATAAATTGAACATCTCACCGTGACTCAGGCTCTGTAACTTTCATAATGGCTGACTGAATAAACAAATGAAATCATGAGTATTGCTTAAACTAGAAAACCTAAGAGGTTCTTTTCCCAAAGTATTTTGCAAAATAAAATGCAGTCAACTGAAAGGCTGCAAATTTGAAAATAGTTGTGAAGTACATAATTCTAACAAAAAGAAAGCCTCTGTAAAGTGAAACTCAGAATGACTCCATGATTTTGAACATAGATCAGCTTTTATTGGGCTGTAGCATACATGAAAGAGCAAAAGTGACTGGATCGCTCCCTCTTACAACTTGGGAACCTGGGAGACATGGGTGAGGAGGCTGAAGCAGGAGAGCTGTGAAGCCCGTGGGCCAGCAAGGCTCAGACATGGACAGCAAGAGGAGGAAGCCCTGGGCCAAGGTGACAGCCAGAGAGCAGATAGGAATTGGAATGGATCAGACTGAGGAAACGGGAAATGCAGAGAGAGCTCACCATAAAGAAACATGATGTAGACACAAGAATGTCACATCTCAATCTGCAGTGCAAGCCATTTTAAAGGAGATAAAATAGAGGTGAGAAAATATGATAGGTAGAGACTTTATTATTCGTTAAATTACAGGCAAGTTCATTTTTAGCAAAGTCATTTTTTTAAACAGGGGCTAAGCAGCACAGTAGGAACTAATGTTTACCCACTGTATGGTGGATGCTCTATTTAAGACCACTGTATGAATTGCCCTGCTTGATTTTCCAACTCACACAGCCAATGCCCATTGAGTCTCAGCCATTATTATTATTATTTTCAATTTGCATTTCTAGATTTTATTTTGAAGTTACAAATGGGGAAAAGCAAAATGGTGTTTTTAAAAGATGAGAATTTAAGAGCAGAAAAACACTGGTGCCTGAGGCGCTAGCTCTGGATTTTGGCAGCAGGGCTCAGTGAATTTCTGCTGCAGCCATGAGGGAAATCTTCTGTAAATGTCAGCTGAGCCAGGAATTTTTATTTTTTTGCTCTGCAGGGTGATCTTGTTGAGTCTCTGGTTGATTTCAAGAGCTTTGAACGTTGATGGCTTCTCCAAACTACAGAATTGACCTGAGGTCTTGACCCATTTAAATAGATCTGCCTTTGCAAAACCTATGCATGCATGACAAAAATATTCCATATGTGTTTACAACATTCAGAGAAATTGTGTATTCACTCTTATGTGAAAGGAAAATGAGTTTCTAAGTGTGCTCTTTGTGCTCTGGTACCCTTCTGCCATCTTCCCTCAGCGATGCGATGATTAGTTCCTTGCTGTGAGCACGGCTTTTATTTTTCTGAATAGAAGTGGAAAAAAATAATGACAGAATTATCTGTTTACAGAATAATTTGTCTTTGAACTGTCACGTTTTTGCCATTGTAAAATATTCCACAAATGCAAAGGTTGGGCTAAGTCAGTAAATCCCAGGGCCTTGCAGATGCACTGTACCCGGGAGCTAAACAATTTACCTGGGGCACAGAGTCCCTCCTCAAGAGCCATTCTGTCTGCTGCAAAATGAAGAAGGGAAGTCACGACTTGGAAATACCAAGTGCCCTGCTTCAGCAGGGCTGCAGGGAGCTGAGCACACCGCCTCTCTTCCCGGTGGCCTTGCTGAGTGCTCAGGGAGGGTTGCCAAATGCTCCTCACCAGATGGCATTAAAAATATACTTCTCATGGCAATGAGTCATGCTGGGGAAAGATGATGACAAATATTACAATACCTTATTAGTTGATTTGATTTTCTGGTTTATCACAAAATGTCAGTGAGTCCAATTAGAGGTTAGTATGCAAAACTTTCCTTTATGCTTAGCTTTATATATAAAACTATTAGTTTTATAATCCCATCTCCCCAGTAGTTCCTAAATGTGCTGTATGTCATGGCAGCAATTGGTAATCCTTCCAATCCAAGCTGTCCTTACTAAGTGGATCTTCTGGGCCTGGGGTTTGAAGGGTTTGAGTGATGTTTCAATTGACATCGATCATAGAGCCGGGAGTATAGTGCCCACTCATCTAGGGTTTGTAGCTAGGGCAACAGTGTTAAATTGTTCCTCCAGCTTTGAATCATCCACACAGAGGAGAGTAACTTGACGTGAACGATATGTGGGACGGAGCTCTAGAGTGCAGGGAGCAGCAGTCAGGGCAGAACCAAGGTGGTGCCAGGAAATGTTGTGAGTCAGACTGTGGGCATCAGGGCTTCTTTGTTCATTTCCAAGCAATGCTTGTCTGAAGTTGCTTTGTGGAGTATCACATGATAGATGCCCCTGAGCCACATGGCCCCTGGCTGGCAGGGCTCCCTAGGGCATGCTCCTGAGGCTCAGCTGCTGAGTGTGCTACCGACCACAGCCGTGGAGAGTGCCTTTTCACCATCAAGCGCAAGAAATCTTAGCAGCGGCTGACTGCAAAGAACAAGGCTTGTTGTAGAACATTTGAGGAGGACAGAGGAATGTCCAGCTCTCTGGCAGTGGGGGCTGAGTCTTATCAGAAAATAGTAAAATAGATTAAATAAGTGAGAAGATATGCATTTCCAAGGTTAGAATACTAGCTATATTAATATCTCTCAAATTGCACCCCTCATGAAAAACCCTATTTTTTGGAGGATGGAATATGATAAACTGATTCTAAAACTTCTAAGTGGAAGTGTTAAGACCAAAAAAATTCAAGATATACTTAGTATAAGTATATTTTTGTTCATACTTTGTCTTGTTTTCTTATTGCTTGGACAAATTACCTCAATGTATAACATTAAAAGAGGCTTAGTGTGTAGAGTCTTCAGCCCATAGTTGGCTGGCTCCAAAGCAAGGAGCCACGGCAGAGGTTCAAGGGAGAGAAGAAACAGTCCATGGCACGGTAGGCACAGAGCAGCATGCCTGCTTTCCTTCTGTCCCTTTGCACTCCACACGGGCTACCAGCCTCCTAGCTGGTGTCATGCATCCCCCAGGGTAGACCCTGCCTCTGGAGTAATTTCATCACCTAAAGCTGCACTAAAGCAATCAGTGGACTACTCTGGCATCACATCCATAGTCCGCTCAGCTCCACAAAGCCCACCCCCAGGAGCACATAATGTGATATGTGCTTTTGGGGTGACATCTAGGTACAAGCCCTAGCATACTTGTTCTGACACCCATCAAAACTTACTTTAAAATTACAGTAATTAGTGGTGTGTGATATTGGTGCCTGGAAAGTCAAGTTGACTAATTAAAATAAATGTTTTAAATGTCACAGAGACAGACTTCACATATGACAGCATTTCATATCGTTGCAGTAGGGACAGCATAGCCACTTAAATAGATGGTGTTAAGACAACTCTTTGTCCATAGGGGAAGAAAGAATGATTCCTGTCTAAAAGAGAACACTGCAAGTGGATTAAGTGCATGTAGGAATGACTAAGATGCTCAGACTTTCAGGATATGGGTTATGTCCACAACCACTACGTAGATGCAGCTATTTTAACAAGATCAGAAGCCGAGCCACTGTGTTTCTGTGTGTGAGACCATGTGTGTAAAATTTAACTTAATACACATGACACTTTGGGTGAGAAACCAAAGGCAGACCTTGGAAGATGCTCGCAACTCAATGACTCAAAGACAAGGGAAATCAAGAACACTGAGGACACATAAAGCAAGTGCCAAAGAACAATTCACACTTCCCGCTTGGAAGACAAGGAGTAGTAAATACTAAGGCCTTTGGTTGAAAAAAAACACATTTTGTAAAATTGCATACTATAAGACAGAAAAAGAAATAAATCAATAACCAAAAGAAATAAATCAATATCTTTTAAAAAGATCAATATCTTTTAAAAATAAAATTTTTTAAATCAATATCTTTTAAAAATAAATCAAACTCTTTAAAAAGAAATAAATCAATAACCACATCATAAATAGCAGTTATTTAACATAAAAATAACCACATCGTAAAAATAATAACAAAACATAAAACTGCTTCTGAGATTTTGAAAATAGCAACAAAACCCTAGAAACCTGGATCAACTAAAAAGTAGAATCAGAATGTATCCTAGCAGGCTGGGGACATAGTTCAGTGGCATAAGCGCCTGCCTAGCAAGCACAAGGACCCAAGTTCGATCCCCAGTACCACATGCCATGCTGCCCCTGGCACCCTGGGTGCCCTGTGCTGGCCCCAAAACTGAGAGTGACAGCAGGCCTGTAATCCCAGCACTGGAGAGGCTGAAATAGGGGGATCGCTACAAGTCCAAATTGTATATTATCAAATGAAGGAAAGAACAAGTAGACAATTTTTAAGAATGTTTGAACAAATATATATTAATCCTAGATCAAAAGAGTAATTCTTGGGGAAATGTGAAAAACCAAAATTGCTAAGGGGTAACATTATTAAAACAAAACTAAAGGTCAATAACTTTTAAAGAAAATGAATTCAGTTAGGAGTCTCCCCAGCCCTGTGTAAGTGCTTTCATCTTTGAAGACCAAGTACCTCCTGAATATGTGTTGTCCCAGAGGACAGAAAGAGGCCGAGGTGCCCAGGCAATCCGACACTCATACCTAGACAAAGCCAGGGAGTAAGAAATGACTGTCAGCTTGAATTATTTGATTCTTAAGAGAGTTAGGTGAGGCTATAGCAGCACCGGTAAGTCATACACCAATCTTTAGTATTTTAATGGAGAAAGCCTTTCAATGACAGGAAGACCGATGACGCAAACATTTGGAAATATTTACAAACCTGGACATCAAAGGATACTTGTAAAATCTTTACCTTGAATATCCTAATAATATAACAGCAGGCAAATTGAAGGTGGAGGACTTACCTTGTCATATTCATAATTTTTTCTGATTTAATGTGAATTGTTGTAATGTTTTTGTCATCTTGTGGTATTCTAGTTTTTCGTTTATTTATTTTGGTGGAACCTGGCATTGAACTCAGGCCCTGGTGCTTGCAAGGCAAGCAGTTATTCTACTGAGCCATCTCCCCAGCCCCTAGCTTTTTGTTCTAAAAGATTTAATGTTAAATCATAGAGCCCAGTCTCTGCATATGTTGATTATGAATTATATTTAATTATATATTATAAAGATAATTGAAAGTTGTTCATCTGAGTTTTAATATCCAACCTACCACATGACAATGATTTTTCTAAGATCTCAATACCTTGATCTCAAATCAGCACCATTACACAAGTGGGTAACAGAATGGTCTAGTCCGTAAGTAGGAAAAATTGATAGAATTATCAGTACTCAAATTGTGTTGCACGGCCCCCACAGCTCCCCGGAGGCCTTTTTGGTGTCGATTGAGCGGAACCATTTTCATAATGGTAGGAAGCGTCCTTCGCTTTGTCGCTGCGCGGATACTCTCACCAACAATGGCAGTCCGCAGGACGGCGCGTTCCTGCTGGAGCTTTTTGCAGAGACGTAGTCGCTGTGCTTACTACTGCGGCACGCACAACCTGAGGGAGGGCGCTGCCTGAGAACACCCACGACGATCACCCAGGGCTCCCCCACGCCCTGAGCTCATCCTGTAGATGCACATCGCATCATGAGTGAGGAACTGGCGGTTGGCCCAGAGCTTGTCTGCTGTGCAGGGAGGCACAGCGATTGTCTCAGGAAAATCACCTGCGCAATAGGAGGAGTTGTGAGATGAGGTCTTCATAGTTTCCATGGAACACCATATGTATTTGCTCCAACAACTCTGTGGCTAGCCAGAATTCCATTTTCCAAAAAATTAACAAAGTGAGCTTGTCCTTTCAGGAAAAATAACTGACATTATTTGTTGCTGATGGTAAGAGCTGAGCTTTAGAAGAAAAAGTAGAGTTAAGAGCAGAATCTCTCAATATCCAGAAAGATTAATCCCAGGGTCTCCCAGAGACACCAAAATCCACCAGGTTCTGTATATAAAGCAATATAGCATTTGCATATGACCTGTGTACATCTTCCCATGCACTTTAAATCATCTCCAAATTACTTGTAATATCTTAAGACAGCTGTTCTATTGCTTGGGAAATGATAAGAAAAATTCTAAAACCTGTTCTTTAGAAAAACAATTGTTTTTCTGAATGCTTTGGGTCCATGGCCACCTGAATCCCTCGATACAGAACTCAGGTGGGAGTTCACTGTCCTCAAATCCACTCTGAGTCTCAGAGTGGCCCCCAAAATGTAAAGACTTTTCCCATGAGATGGATGGTGAGATGTTAATGAATGGAAATTTTAGTATTATAGAATTAAATGTGTAACTCGAGGCGTAAGTAACTGCCAAATTCAAGGTGTAAGTAACACGGGCCAATAAATTTTAGTATAGATGAGTATAAAATTGTTTCACAAAGTTTTAGATTCCATGTTACAATTAAATTAGAACAATTAACCTGAAGATAGTATCATGTAGCGCAGCAACCGTTGTTAAATGCCTATCCCTTTGCTTAGTGGAATCGTTCATCATTTCTAATGTTGGGGTTTTTTTTAATCACTATTTTGTACTCTTCAAAACTAAAATAAACTATCATTTGCCAAGTTCTGTTGAAGCACTAAAAAAGAATGTCCCCACAATCAGGCAACAAGGCTATTAGATTGTTCTTGTTTTGGCTAAGCATATATTTTGAGTCCAAAATTCATGTTCATCAAAGACAATGACACGTTACGGTTAACTAAAGGCGAGAACCCATAGAAGACTCTGTCTTTTTAGCCCTACATTCTATTTTTAAAAATAAAAATATCATTCTTCTCACTTTCTTATAAAATAATTGCTATCTTTAAAATAGGCCACTAAATATATTACATACATTAATGTATAATGGACTTATTATAATATCAGATAAATTAATATAGTTTTTAAATATCACAACCTTAATTTTTACTATGGTAACTACTGATAGAAGCCATGCTTCAAAAAATATAAAAACCTTTGGAATCCTCAAAAAAAATTTTTACTATTTATTTATTTATTTATTTATTTGAGACAGGATCTTGCTAGTTCAGACTGGACTTAAACTAACTTTGTAGCTCACACTGGTCTCAAACTTACAACAATCCTCCTGCCTCAGCCTCCCAAGTACTAGAATTTCAGGCCTGCACCACTACATCCAGCTCAATTATTTTTAAGAGTAAATAATTCTAGCAACCAAGTAGTTTGAGATTTGAAAATTAGATGTTCATTTAGTAATAGACGAAACCAAAATAATAAAAGCAAAAACACCAAATAAAAGACAATTTTTAATGAAGATGCAATGGTAAAATCAAGTGTAGGCAGTTCAGGGTAATTATCAAATGATTTAGAATGGGCACACATTCGAACAAAGCCGTTCTGGGGTGCACACGGGGCCAGGGTGCTGACCTGTGCTGTCTGATAGCCACACTGAAGACACAGCAGGGCAAAGTAAGACAGAGCATGCACTTGAGGAGGAGCCAGCTGGGACAGAACCAACCTTTTCTAAACTCTGTAAGCTCAAGTCCTTACGGGAGACTCACCCTGCAAGTTCCCTGGCAGCCTACAGAGCTGCTGCACCTTGAAGCTGCTGCTGCTCCCCTATGGTTTGGTCTGCAGGCACCCAACAATCAGCCAATGCCTTATCTCTCTCCTATCATTACCACATGACGGTAAATTCACTGTACAACTCAGAACATCCCTGACACCTTGAACTGTAAGTAGAAATGTAAGGTGTAGCACCTATAAATCTAAAATATCTCCATAAAATAAAGCAACACAATCACACACAAAAATCTTTTGTGGTTTGAATCGAGGTCTTATAATTTCCATAGCCTGTTCTGATAAATTTCTATTGGGATACAACATGATAAATCAATTCAGTGTCAAGCTGTGAACAACAAAGGTGGTGCTTGGAAAGTGTCCTCTCTTCCTGAGCCCCACCTCTCACCAGAAGTAAAAGAGTGGTTGAGTAGAGGGAAACACAGGGGTCTTGGATGGCCCAATCACTGGGCTCGAAGGGCTGTTCAGAGCACAGCCAGTGGCTTGGTGATGCTGTGCCTGTAGCACAGAGGAAAAGTGTGGATGGTGGGAGGGACATATGCTCTCAAGATTCCGAACAAAAGCCCTCATCTCAGGCTTGCTGACACAAGAACCACAAAAGGAGAGCAGTAGCTGCCTAGTCCTCTTAGATCTTGACCCAGTTGCAAGGAAAGGTTAAGATTCTGGGTAGGAGACCAAAGTGTTGAGGGGCCATTGTTCTCCATAGGGACACCAGAAAAATGCTGCTGTTCAGCACACAAGGAGCCCTGGGGTTTAACTAGCTGACACACACAACTTCAGTTATGCCTGTCCAATAGCAGTCTAAAATTATTAAATGGAAATTTCCAGCAATAAACATTTCATAAGTTTTAAATAACTTCAGAATACATTGTCCTATTTCATAATTATTCATTGTAGTTAGTCTCTTACTGTGGCTCATTTATAAATTAAAGTTTATCACCAGTATGCATGTGTAGTTTTGAGAAAAACAATATTGGAACGGAATAATGGAATATATCCCTACACAAAGGGAAAAGTATTGGATACTGACATATTTTCAAATATATTCCTCACTCCAACCTCATTAGATTTTCCTTTTACATAAAAGACATGCCACAGAGAAATTCATGATCTAAAGTTCTCAGAGCAGTCAGATGATAGAGTTAGGAATCCTGACTTCAACTGACATTGAATATCCTCACGAACGTCTGCTTAGAGAGCCAACAGTGATGTAAAGCAGATGTAACTTAACTGCCACAAAGTCAAAGTGACCTGAGCCTGGCCAGCAACACAACTCCCACTTTGCACTGTCCTAGTGGAAATGTGGAAGGAACCTCGGCAGTGCACTTTGTTTTCGGCTTTACCACCAAGAGAAGAGTATTAATCATTCTTCAGTAGCTGCCCTGCAATAATCGTGTTGTTTCCATGATTTAAAGTCAAGATTTTCTATGTTTGTTGCAGATTGTGTTGAACCAGGTCACCTGTCCTGTTAGGTGGCACCTCCACTACTGTCCCCTCCTCCCCTCCCAGTTCACCTTGCAACCGAGAGGTCTACAAGGTGAAGTGAGGCCAGCTGCCGCTCTGCCCCTTTGGAGCCAATGAAGACAAGAGGAGAAATATGCAGTCAGTCGTTGCCATGGCAACCGCGAGAGCCAGGTGGAGAGTTGGCCCATGCGTCATAAATGCCATATCTACTTGAGGCAGATTAGGAATGAAAATGTCCACAATTTTGTCCTGGATTAAAAGGCTTTTAAGTCACATAGTATTGACATCACCATAGCAATAGCTGTAATTATGGGACATTTATTGCTATTGAAAGCGTGCATTTCAGCATAAGAATACTGAAAATTGCCCATGCCCTTGTGAAATATGTTCAATAATTTGGTGCACTGGTGCAGTGAATAAGCTTGGTCACACGTGCTGTGGATGGAGGCATAAGGATGTTTTTATGGGTGTTGCACATGCACAAAATGATGCTTTTAGGGTTCTAACCCCCTTCAAGCGAAGAGAAAGCACAGCAGCTTGCATGCAGTTTCCGTGGCCAATGACATGGAGAAGAGACTTCCAAAGGAACCATTGTATAAGACTATTAATGTGTGTGAACATGTCTGACCTTTGCTATGAATCACTTACAATGCACAGTTAAATATCAAAGAGGAAAATAGTGCTCCATTTTACTTTTCAAAAAATTAACAAGCACTGTAATTTATGTTGTCATCCTCCAGTTGAAGTTCAGATCTGCTTTAAATAATTTTTCAAGCTGGGTTGAAAATACAGGCCTCCCATATACCTACTTATTTGTTTAAGACAATCAAAGTGTGTAAGGATAAGGAAATCACTGAATGTATTTCATGAGGGCATGGGCAGTTTTCAGTACTCTTATGCTGAAATGCAAGCTTTCAATAGCAATGAATATCCCATAACTACAGTTATCACTAGGATGATGTCAGTACTGTGTGACTTAAAAGTCTTTTAATCCACAATGTTTTGGTGCTAAATAGCTTGATATAACTGCAGAAATGTCACCGCATTTCCAGTGCCTTCCCACAGGCAGCCAGAGACCTAGAAGCCTAGATAGAGGGCTACATGTAATAAGCCAATATTCATTGCTTGATACTATTATCTCAAGTTTCTCCTAAAGGGATCTTCATATTTCTATTTCATTATTGAAGGATACCTAATTTAAGAAAAATTGGATGTATGTTGACAGTGATTCCTCTAAGATGGAAAGGGTTCAAATGTTCAAAGAGAAAAATCCTTTAATGTCAATTTGAGTGTTTGAGAAATATGTGATTCAAAGCAACCATTAAAAGTTAACAGGAACCATCTAATTAAGGAGTTATTTTTATGTTAGGAAGAGAGGCCGAGGTTGAATGAGAAAGGTTAGCCAATGGAAAGTATATGCAAGAAACCGAAGCATGTATTTCACAACTAATTAATTCTGGGACTGATTCCAAGAAAGATGGAATAATGACATTGCATCCTTTTTCTTGCATTGAGTTTAACAATAGATCCCAGACAAAATACATACAATGGGTATCTAGAAATTCTGAAGAAAAAAATTCACAGGTCAACTAAACAGGAGTAAGGTTTAAATTTCCACCAAAACAAGAGTGTGTTTATTATTTTCACCTCTTACAGTAAGTATCATGTGAGCAAAACTGGACAGGACTCAGAAAAAAATGGAAGCCTTACATGTACACCAAATATGGAAAGAGAGCACTTTGAGAATCCCTATTCTGGGAAGCAAGGGGAGACACTTGGTGATTAGAGTGGAAAACTCTCCAATCCAGATGAAAGAGGAAAAGAAGCAGATTATTGTGAGTAGTTGCTTAGATCTCATACACTTGCTAGAACTGAGAAATTAAGCAAATTTGAAAGATTTCCATTTCAGACATTATAGACATAACGTGTTCTGCTGAAAATTTCAGCTGAACAGAAAAAGTCTTGGATTCAGCCAGGAAAATCAGCATATTTCTTATAGCTAATTATATGACATTATGGAAAAAACAAAATTATTTCTCCAGGAAATAGATCAGGTTGCCAGGAGTTAGAAGGGAGGTATGATGGTATGCCTACAGTTATCTCCATTATTGGATGTTTTAGCATGCTGGGACATCCTGATGCCCCAATTATGGGGGTGGCCATACAAATTGATACACAAATTAGAATACATCTGACTATACTTCAAGATGTCAATTTTACCATATTGCAATTTAAAAGTAAACCAAATGTTAAATAGGTATCTAAAATATATACTAAGTCATTAATCATTACAGAACTGCCAGTAGAAGCACAACAAGCTGTCACTCCATACACAGTCCACATAGAATAGAAAGGACTGAGCACAGCAGGCATCAGTAAGGATGCGGGGCGAGTGGAGCGCTTGCGCAACTGGCAGGAGCATGCATTGCTGCAGTGACCTTGCACAACTCCCCAACAGACAGAAATTTTCAAAGTGTACAAGAAAAATTAAATATGCACATATGTAAAGACACTACTGTTTCATGACTAAAGATGTATTCAACAGAAATGGAGCACATGGGTTCCAAAAGATGTATTTGAGAATGTGTACATCTACATATCATCACTAATAGTTCCATACCAGAAACAACACAAATATTTATCAACTTTGAAAAGCATAAGTCCCTTGTCTCTGCTGACCACGTAGTACTCTTCAGCAGTGAAAACCAACCCTCTTCGGCATTCAGGACCCAGCTACCTGGATGAACCATCAGTGAAAGAAACTGGCCAAAAAGGAGCACATGACACTTACTCCAAGCAAATAAAGCAAGCAAGATCTATGTGGATGAATAAGCTAAAATGAAAGGAACTGACATAAAAGGTCACAGATGGTTATCTCTGCAAAGAGAAAGAGGTATGTATTTAAGAATATAAACTACACTAATGCTCCAGCAATGGTTTGTTTTTTTTTTTCTTTACTAGTATGGAAGTTGCAAAGTTTTTCATTATATGAAAATGATATCTGTGGAGTATGCATTCTCTTTCTTTTAATTTTATGTATTTGGTACAGGGTCTCACATGCAGCTCAGACTCATAGTGATCCTCCTGTTTTCAGCCTCCCAGCCCTGGGATTATAGGTGTGCACCAGCATGCCTGGTCTTAGTAGCAGCTCAGAGTCCCAGGGACAGGGCCAGCATGGCATGTGTTGTGGGGATTGAATCCCTGCATTTGCAGTATGTATAGTTTCAAACATGTGGTGTATCTACACAATAGAAAAAATTTCAGCCATATAAAAGAACGGGATTTGATTTTCTATAGTATCATGGATGGAACTAGAGGTCATTATATTAAGTAAAATAAGCCAGACATGCAGAGAAAAATACCACATATTATCAATCATATATGGAAAACAAGAAGTCAAACTTGCAGAAGGATAAAAAAAAATGGAAAGGTAGTCACTAGAGACAGAGAAGGATGAAAAGAAGTTAGGTAAGGGGCATTGAACACAGGGCGGCATCCATTCTTATTCTCTATAGCATAATGTAACCATGTATGATAGACTTCAAAATAACCACCAGAGCATGAGAGTTACCAGCCCAGAAACAACGATTGAGGAAATAGAATCACTCATTACCCTGATTTGACAACTACACATTGTATACATTTATTAAATTATTATATTGTACCCTAGAAAGATGTAGAAAGAGTGTTTCAATAAAAATAATATGAAACTAAAATTTAAAAAGAAAAGAAACAGCCATGACTATACTTAAGAAAAGACGGGCAGGCTCTAGCAGTCTACAAGATTAAACAGTAAAGCTGGGCATGCGTTAATGAGGAACAGTCACCAAGTGTATGAAAGATCGCCAAGTGAAATTACAGTGTCCTGTTTAAGAAGTAGATCCTTCTGAAATTCATTAGTTGACTCCTGAAAGACAAGAGGAAGAGTACGCTCCTGGCGTCTTGTCCAATCCTGCTGTCCACTAGGCAGACCATGCCTTCTATTCACAGATGGAACCAGAGATAGCTAATAGAAACCAACTGACATGTGACAGATCGATGGATGGGAGGATGGATGGATGGATGGAGGGATGGATGGATGGATGGATGGATGGATGGATGGATG